>JAWZYV010016467.1:0-43118 GCA_038373885.1 Cheiracanthium punctorium | reverse complement strand
ATTCAAAAAATGGCACTGCGCTTGTCCTAGCCGTTTGGTTTGGTGTGGAGCAGTGGAAATAAAGTTGTGTTGACTTTGATGCTTCCAGTGCAGGTGGAATGTTATTCCATCCCTCTATCTAATTTAGTTTGTTATTTCATCTTTGTTTGAGAAAGACGTAGTTGCGTTGAAGTGCCGCGACCAAATGATTGCGACTATGATAGTGACAATGCATTTAAAATGTACACAATGTTAGCTCATTTTTTTTTATGAGCATTCTTCAAGAAAATGAACCCAAAATCTTGACCACCAGAAAATAAAGTTTTCTTTTTTGCATGTTAAAAACTTACGTATTCTTAATTCGTCTGATGTTAAACACCTCAAGATATTCACCACGAGATACTATCCCTCATCATTGGAGATAAGGCGACCTACGCTAAGGTGCTCCCGTATGACAGTACTTCAGTCAGTCAAATCGTCTGAAGTCACGAGAGCCTGACAATCCATCGGATTGTTTGGAAAAAGTCATTGGTAGCACGATGCAGCGTAGGCCGTGGACAGGATACTATGACAGTGATTTACTGTCAAAATACTGAACTATGGTACTTGATTTCACATCAGAAACACAGTATTGAACTTCACTCCGTAATGTAACAGTTGAAAAACTGAAATTTTTTACACCCTGGAGGGTGTATCTTTCAGATATAAGCAGTTATAATTATCAACAAGATAAACTATGCCGAAATCAGAGATTTTTTAAGCACTTTCAAAACATTTGTCTCAACTATACTTCAATACAAATTACTTATCTCCTAAATTCGTGTCAAAAACGCAGCGAATTCTCCTTCTGTTCTCGCATTAGCCCACAATTTATTGCCCTCTAAAGCCCAGCATTGCACATGGTTGAAGATTATGGGTTTTATAAGCTTAAGTATGTTAGAAGCAGACAAACGTTGCCTGCGATGTGTGGTCTCCAATTTGATCCGAATCCACCCACACAGCACAAAGATATCCATTGGTTATGTATAAGGAATCAGAATTGGATAGTGGGTATATCTATTAGACGTCTAAGATCCTCCAGATAACATAAAATGGACCTCTATAAGAGATTTGGGGTGTTGTGATCTCTCTAAGGACTAGACAACATCTATAATATCCAGGATGTCGGTAGGAGATCTATTTCCAAGTAGCATACATATTAATTGGACGGCCAAAATATCCACGATTTCTGGGGGGAAAGTGAATTGTGACGTCATAACTACGACTTTTTTTACCCACTGAGAATTCTTCCTCCGTTCTGCGAATTTTGGTGCTGCCATCTATTGTCTACTATCATGCATAAGAACTTCAAGTTACTTTTAAACTGAAACCTATTTTCTTCGGCTGGTTTCGAACCATGGATCCAAGGGGTGAAAGGCAAGTGTTCTAACAACCAGGCAGACTCGACTCGGGGTGAGAAGACTAAAGTTTGAAGTGATTGTTGCTTCAATTTCGGAATGAAAACACTTTTATGTATCTAAATAAATAAAACTAGAATTTGCCTTACACTACTTGGTATCACAAAATTTTGTGTTTTCTATCCGTTTTAAGCATTTGGGACTCCAGTACAACCGTTAAACAAAAAAAAAGTTTGTCTGCACATCACGTAAAACTGACTGAAGTGAATGAAATAAAATTTGGTGGCATGATAGGTGGTCACTCAACTTAAATTATAGGCGTCAAATTTTTAAAAAAATTCATTACATTTTGAGATTTTCTGAAAATTCTTTCAAACTGCGCAATTTTTTTTTCACACATCACGTAAAAACGACTAAATGAAATTTGGTGACATGCTAGATGATTACTGAACTCAAGCTATAGGCATCGGATTTTTTAAAAATTCTTACTAGATTTTGCAATTTTTCTGAAAATTCTTTCAAACTGAGTAAATTTTTGTTTCAGTAGCCAGGTAAATAAGATGTCTAAAAATGCATCTCTTATGGATGTTATACACGCACATCCAATAGATTTGTAGCTTTGGATGGCAATTAAATATCTTTGGGACATCTATTTCATTAGCTACATAAGATGTCTACTGATGGATTTCTTATGAATGTCATAAATACATTTCGATAGATAACGTTTTTCGGATAACTATTAGATATCTATAAGCCCTCTAAGGATATCCTATAGAGGTAGCGATTTAGATGTCCTATAGATATATATTTTTCTCCGCATATAAATATCCTTTAAATGTCCTGGATGTTATAGATCAGTTTGGCTATCTATTAGACTTGATTTGGACATAGTGTGCAGTGTGGGCATGTGAGAAACTTAGCGCCTGAATCGGCATTCCCCAGAGATATCATCTGAGCGGGGATTACGTCAGAGCCATGCCGATTTTACGCGCACCAACTCGTTTTAACGTACAATGCCTCACAGTCGTCCAGTCGAAGAGGTTGTCACCCTCCCAAGGACTGACCGAATTCCGTGCCGATTCACTTTCTTTCATTGGATGAGAGCCGACTTTAAACGACTGGGACACTGCCGTGCGAATCTTAACCTTAGTATAATTAATATTTATAAAAGCAATTCCATTTATTTGTAAGAATAGATTAAGATAGACGAGTTTTTGACAGAACGATATATCTTAATAGGATTGTAGTATTTGTTTTAGAAATTTAGTATCTATATAAGAGCGAAGAAAACAAGATACACATATTCAAAATTTGTGTAACTTGTTATCTACTAAAGGTTAATTGTTATCTTCTAAAGTAAATTGTTATCTACTAAAGGTACTTAAAAGTACAGCAAAAATAAATTGTTAAAAAAAATTCATTAATTCATTGTAACCATTTCTTCCTAAACTCACTACCAAATAATACCATTTGGTAGTGAGCCATTTAATCAGCTTACAGTTATGATTGCATGTTCTGTCAGAGAAAGATAGGTTTAAATGAATAGCATTCCACTCCTTTTATAATCATGTACGAGACCCCATCGTCCGTGAAAGGATTTTAAAGGTTCACTTTATTTTCTTCTAAATATTTAATACAGTTTAAAATTTTTGATAGCAGACAAGGATGTTGTCTAGTGAGTATAAGTAATCCAATGTGCAAGCGAATAAAAAGAGAAGATTTTTTACGTGGAATCTGTATGCTAATGGGAAATTGATAACTTACTGTAAGACCTCAATTAGGGGGCATAAATTCGGCGCCTCGGACATGAATTTTGAGGATGAAAGGCGAAGTAGTTGTTCTCCACGCGAACTGCCGTCAAGGTCGGTTGCCCACACTGATGAAAACTGAAAATTGTCCAAATTCGGTATATATTTTTACACCAGTAAGAGAAGAATGAGCTTAATCTGTAGTGTGAAAACAAATGCCAGCTTTCCACTTTTTTTTTAAACTTTGGCTTGTGTATCCTTAAAGACAAAAATTTGTCCATGACAGACCAGCAGCATCTCAGTGCTTGGTTTTCATCCTCCCAAGCACTGAGAAGGTCTGCGACGTTTCACTTTCAGTGTATCGATATGAGTTCAGTTTAACCGACTGGGCCACAGCCGGACGTATCTTAACTTATTGCAAGACATAAAAACAATTTTTTTCATTTGAAATAAAAAGTTACGAGCATTGTGTTAAGGCAAAACTACACTCGGGTATCTGCTTGGAAGGGTACCGGCTGGAAAACTTTTTAAGGGGTTCTAGCGCGCATTCACCTTACATCTGGAAAACACCGACCCATAGTCGGTGTTTTCCAGATAGCCAGACCGTTAGATCGATAGCCACGCGATAGGCCAGAACCCTGAACTTTCACACTTCAGCCATCAACTATTTTCAGTGTCTTATCCACTCAGCTATAGTGGGGCCCATAATAGGTTATCATATAAACTGCCTGACAGAACGTTTTATCTTTTTGTTGCACTATTCATTCCAATTTTTAACATAAGTATTTATACCTAAGAAAAAAAGGATAGTATTAAAAATTCTTTGAAAATCAATGACTTAGAAAGATTTATCATTCTTCTTCACAAAAGAATTAACCAGTTAAAGATTTCCTAAATACAAAAAATATGTGGTAAGATTTTATGAAGTACACTATGGTAGTGACAATGGTAACGTACACTATGGTAATGTACAAGATATTAACTTTTTTTTTTCAGTGAATGTACTTGAAGAAAACAAACCCGAAATCTTAACAACCAGAAAATAAATTTTCCTTTCTTTATATTAAAAACTTACTTTTTATAATGATCCATCGTTCGGTGCTCCCCAATCGTTGAAGATCACGAGAGTCTAGCAATCCATTGGATTGTTGGTGCTGTTAAAGTCATTTGAAGCATGATGCAGGTAAGACATGCTGAGGATACTGTGATGGTTACCAGGATACAAAAATACCGAACTACGGTATTCGATATCACGTCAGAAACAAAACATTGATGTGAAACTAGTTGAAAAACTTTAAAATTTTTTAAACCCTATCTTAGAGACATATGCAGTTATAATAATCAACATGTCAAAATTAGAGATTTTAAACCATTTCAAAACATTTGTCTCAATTGTACATCACAACAAACACCTCACTTATCCCCTAAATTCGTGTCAAAAAGGCAAAGAATTCTCCTTTTGTTCTCACATTAGCCCAATATTTATTTTGATTGCCGTCTAAAGCCCAGTATTGCACATGACCGAAGATTATGGATTTTGTAAGATTAAGTATGTTCATAGTGCATGCATGCATAGGAGGCAGACAAACCGCGCCTCCTATGTGTGGTCTCGCAATTTTGAACCACTTCCATGTGCGAGACCTAGCGCCTGAATAGGCATCCCCTCCCAAGTAGCAAGACTAATGGGTAAATAATCGGCCAATGATCGCTTTGATTGGCGTATAACCGTCAATATTCTAACGATGTCGCAGTATCGCCGCGCGGTCTCGCGTTCCGATCTTTTAGTTTCTTCCTCGTACACGGTGGCCGAAAAGATATCGGCGCGACAGCCCGTTCCGATTCGAAACTTTTCTCCCCGGAGCCGTAATGGGCCTAGAGTCGCGCCAACCTGTTTGATGATCTATTAGCAAATTTCAAGTGCTCGGCAGAGGGCGCTGCTTTTGCAATGGCTCCCTCCTCGCGGGTAGCTAGTTGACCCTGGAGTGTTTGCACGTGGTAAGTAAATTTTAATTCATAATCATAATAATCGTTTATTTTAATTATTTGCTTGTAGTTTTCTTTAGTGTAGGTTACGTTTTTATTTAAGTTTCATATGTCGTTATGAAATTCATAAAAGTCTGCTTTGCTTTTAGCGGATTTTGTTGCAGTGCAGTGGTAAAAATTGACGTGTTTATATAAAAATATTGTTCTTTTTAAGATTTTTTTCTGTTATTTGTTTTGTTTTTAATAAAGGACTCCAGTGGATTACGCTATTAAAAATTATCGCCGATCTTTCTCTTTTTTCAGCTGCAAATTGATTTTGAACCTTATTATAATTTAATGGCAAATGTGTGACTATTTTAAAATTGTTTCTTAATTCATATCTAATATATTTACAAAGTACATGCCTTTTTCCATTTGCTTTTACAAGTTCCTCGATTTTTTAAAACGTGCCAAAGTTTGTATGCTAAGCAAAGTAAAGAATTTTGTGATTTTTAAATCAATGAGGATTTGCATTGAATTAATTTGCTTTTATTTTGAATGCATTTTATCTAAAATGGGTTGGAAACAGCTTCGATATCATCTCTCTTTGGCGCTGTTTTGGATTGGCAACAAAGTATTGTAAATTTTAATTTACTATTTTTCTTCCTTTCTTTTTTTTAAACAGTTTGTTATGTATTTAGAGATTTCGATTCTCTCTAGCCTTTCAGTAGATATTTACTTTATGAGGCTCTACGCTATTCAACCCCCCCCCTTTTTTTCTGTAAATACAAAGTGCCGTAAAATGTAAACAGTTTGAGCTGCTGCTGCTGTACCTTACTCTGGAGCATCATAAATTATCATCATCATTATTATTATTATTATTATTATTTCATGTGTTGAAGTTCAATTTCTTTTTTAGTGTGTTTTTTTTTTATTTGGCAACAGTATTTCTACTTATCTTTGAGTTATTAAACGCTCTGCTCTAAACGGCAACACTTGCATTTGTTTACTATCGGTGTGCGCGTTGTAGTCCGTGGCGTTGTTCCTATCTATTTTGTGGAACTTTTAAACTAGATTATCCTATTATAAATTAATTTGGAGGTTAATTTAGTTATAAATAAATAAATAAATGCTAAAAGCAAGGTCTACGAAGGCTGAAAAGTGTAGATTTTTCGGCACTCGTTTTACTAAAGATACAGATTTAAACTGTGAATGAGGCTATGCATCACACACTGTTACGGCAAGTTCTTCAAAATTGAAGGTTACTAAAATTTTTGATAAGAAAAACCATGCATTGGTTGAAAGGTAATAGAATTATAGTCATAGAAACTCTAAGCAAGATTTCCTTGTTTCTCTGCTATCTACAATGTTTTGCAACTGAATTCAAATTGACAGAAGACTCTGATGAAGGCCTCTGCTCAGTTGGTGAAAAGTCTGTTTCATTCAATTTGCCAAATGTCTGCACGTTGATTTCATAAAGCATGAAATATGAAGTTCAACTATTGGAAGCGTCACAGTTTGCTTCAGAAGAAAACATGAAAGCACCTGCCAAAGAAGTAAGAAGTTTACACTTGTGGCGTATCTGTAGATGGAACAGCAAAGAGGGTATATGTAGCTAAATGGATGTGTATCAGCTATTTTTATAGATGGTAGAGTTTTAGATATCCAAGCTGTGACAAACTATTGTAGAATATGTAAACAATTCAACACCAACACCGACCATGTATACGTATGAATTATAAAGGGCTATGGAAGTTCTTGGAGCATTTACAATTTTTGAACGTTCTGTGGTGAAACGACAACTCTAGTACACAGTATATTATGGCGATGGGGATTCGAAGGCTTTTGTGAAATTAAAAGACATTAGTAGAAGGAAGTCTGTTACAAAGCTAGAATGCATTGGGCACATCCAAAAGGGAATTGGCTCACGACTAAAAATATTTAAAAAGAGTACGGAGGGACTCTGAGGGGGGGGGGGGTAGACTAACCAATAAATTAATAAACTCCAAAATTACTATGGAATTGTGATCTGCAGTAATGTTGAAGATATGGAAAGCACACAGTCTGCTGTAATATCTATGTGCTTTTAGAAAAATCTATGTTCCCAGAAAAGCCTACATATTTTGCACTTCATGACAAAAATTTGTTTCAAAATGCTTGCATGGCATTAAAAGTTTCAATAATGTGCTGTGGACTGTTTTACCAAAATAAACATTCGTAGAACAAAAAAAATTATTCGTAGGTGCCTACATTGTAGTAATACTGTTTAATTCTGGTTATTCAGGACTTGTCCATTTTCGAGTATAGGTTTATCTTTATTTACTAATGTTTATGAACTACCTGGAAATGGATAAAGATTTAATTGCAAAATCAAGACGTCAATCCTTGCCCCTTTCAAAACTATCTAGGAAAAAGATAACAGAAAATCAATGTTAGCTAAAAATGAAGCTAATGAGAGTTTAATTTACAAATATGGTGAGTTTTAAGAATCTAAGGTCAGTAAAAAGAAGTATTGCTTTTGTATTCAAATCTTTAGGCTGTATTTTCTGAAATACTGTTTTTTCGTATTTTCCTTTATAATAAATGTCATTTTTCAAAATATTTTTAAAATACTCTCTTGAAATTTTGTCAATGTTATAATCATTTTTAGACACATAGTATTCATACAAAGTTAGGAATATTTTCATACTTTAAGCAATATTGGAAATTGTTTAGTTCCTAACACTGATAAATATATTCCCTGTACTGTATAAAGGTTATTCGAATATTTAGTGGTTTAATATGAATGGTTTAATTTAGTTGAAGTGTTACATATATGCCTAGTCAGATAATGTAGGCGCACGCCGGGCATGGATACATTCAAAGGTCTTGCAGATAGTTTTCCGGTGATTCCAAGTTTTTATTTATGCATACCTAAAAGAAATATCTTTTTTAAGTCACTATAGCCCAAGCGCATTGCACAGATGTGTGCGCATATGCATATACACGTGTTCTTTTACACACTATGTATTTAGCTATCACGAACTATTATGAGTTTGCAGATAGTTTTGGATTATGTGCGCAGATAGTTTTATCTTTTATCTGTCTATGCATATATGCAAATTTTTACCAATTTTTTGCTTAAAATTGTTTAAATTTTGAAATTTTATGGTTATTCTATTCAAATTTATTTAATTTCATACTATTCTATGCACTGTAACTAAAAAAATGTAAGTATTATTTTGTTTATTTTTTAAAAATATCCACCAAGGTCAACCAAATTTAGGTATCAAAACATCAATTGCTATTTACTACAAAGTTACCCTAAAAACTATTAAATTAATAAAGAAATAGAAAATAAGTTAAAATCAAAGGTAAGAAGGGTTTAAACTTCGTGATGCAATAGATATCAGTTTGGCCGGATACCGAATATCCGGCCAAACTTTCAGCCGGTTATCCGGCAGCAGTATGTTTTCTTCTTTTTTGTTTTATTTTCACTAGTTTTCTTAAATTGAGCTTTAACTTTTTTCTTTAAATTTTCTCATTAGTTTCAAATGATTTAATTCAAAAATCAGAAATCCTTTTGGGATTGTTTCCTTGAATTTAGTACCAGTTTTACTATAATTAAAGTTATACAAATAACAATGTCATGAATGTTCCCTCAAGAGTTAGGATGAATATATTCAAAGATCAGTTCTTGAAAGAAAGACATGCCCATAACTGTTGGAAAATAAATGTAACAAATTTCCTTACTTTATCAGAATTACAGGGGGAGGGGGCATTTTCTCACCAACCAGCAGTACTGCAGCAAGTACACTATCCTCATAAGAGAGACAATTTATGGTGGAAAAAAAAGTAACCGAATTCTTACAAAAAATTGAAAAACAGTGTTTTTGTACAATAATTTCTTCCAGTAGTAATTTACTTCAATCTTAAAGATAGAAGTATTTAATTTTTTCCCCTTTTTCTATACATGATAAAAATACATTCTAAAAAGTATTGAAAACAAAATATTTTCACAAAACTTTTTTTTTTTTTCCATTTTTTTATTATTGCAGTTTTTAAACTTTATTCATTTATTATGTTTGTTTATGTTATTTCTCTGTATATAATATCCGGCTACTGCCAATTGTCCAGCATATAGAGAGTGCGAATTGATGGGGATTGTGTCCCCGGCTGAAAGAATGTAATATCACTGGCTAGGGAGATATTAATGGATCCCTGCCATCAGTGGTCGATCGAAGATTTTTTCAGAAGAGTAAAAATACTACTTAACCTTTTTAGAAGGAGTATTTTCCTATCCACAGGAGTAAAAGCAACGAACAATTATGCTACATTTTCAAATGCATAATTAAATTGCATTTAACACATAAATCATAAATAATAATTGATTCATAATCTAGGTACACTGTTAGTGTTAAATGTAAGCTATCGCAGATTTCAGAAAGTTGACTGTAAATAAAAATCATTTCCAAGGGGAAATCTCGCCGTAATCACCCATAATAAAACGAACTATAATAATATAAACGAACCTCCATAATAAAACGTTGTTTTCACTATTACTCTAGCAACCAAAAGCCCATTCATAGACAGTGTCCGGAAGGGCCAGATAGTTAGTGTGGATATAAGAATGTACTGCATGATGACAAGCAGCTTTAGAAAAGCACGCCTTAAGAAAAGCAATCTGTAAAATCATGCATTCCGAAATTCTTAAGGATTATTCTAAATTTCTAAGGTGTGAAATACGCATCTAGAGGCGTTATCGCGATCACTACCTGCTAGGGATACTATTTATCCCCTGCTGGAGAAATGTTAAAATTAGTCTCTGTCCCTACAAGTTCAGCAGTAATGCCTAAAGATTTTAATTATTGAGAATAAAAATTCTTCTTTTGCTCACTAGACAAACGAGCAAGTTACAAACATCCCTCCGAAATAGATATACACATACCTGATACCACTTCTCATTCTGTACCTGGGGTCAGGTTTCAAATTAAGACTGTGAAATGAATGAACAAGCACTGCTCCGTCGCACGCCAAATTTAAGGCTAGACGTAGAATCGACATAGGCAGGAATATATGTACATAGAAAATCGGGGGCGACTTTTGTTTGAATTTAAGTCACAAGCATGTTGGCGACTGCATTTGTCATCTAATACCTAATATATTACGTGAGTGGAGCATTTTACACCTTCTCTCCTTTTTTCTTTTTCTTTTCACATGTCCCCAACTGGAAAAAATGTTCAATTCGCACCCTGCTGGCATATTGGCCGGATGCAGTATGTTTGCCAGATATTCCTTGCATCTCTAGTTTAAACTATAAATATAGTGAGTTTTAAAACTCTTTTGTTTTTTTTTCCCCAGCATTGAAATGTTTTAATGTCATTTCTCAAAATGCGTTCCAGGTATTGATTTGAAATTTTGCCATAGTATTTTTATCATTACTAGCTGTGCTATGAACTAGAATCTAATTTTTTTATGATCATTGTTTATTCAAAAAAATGAATTTTTATATAAAAATTTGAATATTTGCATAAATATTAGAAATACTGCAAATCTTTTAGTTCATAACACAGATGAACTAAACATGTCATTTATTGTACTGTAAAAAATTAGATATATTTATTAAAATTTTTGTAACACGAAGTCTGGCATAAATGCAATTTTTTACCAAAATTTACTTAAATCTCCCAATAGTTCAAAATTTAATTTAATCAAAACTGCACTTAAAATCTCAGTTTTATACTCCATTTTAATTAAAAATATACAAATTGTATCAAAATTTTTTGTTTTGTTTTTTCAAAAAAGTGCCTAAGTGCACTTACCTTTAAAAAAGGTGTTAATTAGTAATTTAGGTTGAAAAAAATCATTCTTAGTATTATCTATGTGTAATAATTAAATCAAGGTTTTAATTTTAACCAATCAAGACTGATTTTGACCAGGACACTTAATAAGTTGTCAACAATTCTCAGAAGTGTTAGAAATGGATTTAAGCAGTCTTAACTTTAAGAGTTATTTTTCATTGCAAAAAGTTTTAATTAATGAGTAATTTAAAGAACAGTGCAGTTCATACCAAACTGACAAGTTGAGGAAGCTCATTAATAAAAAATGCTTTTACAACACTGTAATAATGTTTGAAATTTTAAAATAGACCATGTAATTTTAAAAATATAAACCACTTGCAGATAAAAATATAGTCTATAAATATAAAACAATCAATTCTATATAAAATGCTCTAGATTTTTATGAATGGAAAAAATAGCAATTAATAAACTTAACTTTTTGACCCTGTAGCTTTGAGTATATCTGTTAATTATATGACTGGTGGATTTGAACAGGCATACCCAGACTATGAGAGCTCATCTGTGGTTAGTCAGAATAAAGAAAAGGCTATGTGAATGAAGAGATGAAATAGGTTTGCTATCCCCATCTATTTGCATGCAGAATTACTTTTCTTTTTTTTTTTAAGTGAACTAATAACTAATGATAATGCACATAAAGTTAAAAAATTAGTTTAGATTTTATCTTTAAAAAATGTATTTATTTTTAACAAACTAGGGGCCAAGGCCCCTAGACTCACTACGCTCGCATTTCGTATGAGGCATTTGGCCCCTAAAAAGACTTATTCGTTAAAAAGACATAATTTCAACAAACAAAACCCAAACGTTGGATAAGATAGAATGTTACCGAGCTGCACATTGCTTAGTTCTTGCATGTTGCTTGGAACAAAAATTTAAACCTCGCACTATTTGTAATTATGTGAAACCCATCGTACGCCTTGCATATTAGCCAACTATGAGATTTTTCATCATTTGGTGACTTGCGTATATGTATAGTTAATAATTAGCTCTAAGAAAAGAGTAATTCATATGTTTTCTTTGATAAAATCTACGTAACAGGTAGGATAGCTTGCCACCCATGGCGACTTTTCATTATTTGGCGATTGACACATGCTCACAACTTATAATTACTGTTCATTACCGGCTTTAAAATAATCTGCATTTTAATTATTTTTCATTTTCAGATATTAGTTATTCTGTTTTGGAAAAACGAATAATCGCTAATTCTAAACTCCTGTTGTCTAAGCGAACTTACTATTTGAAAATTGTCAACTTTGTGTAACACATTTTGAGTTACTTTTTTAATTTGGCGTAAAATGGATGTAATTCTACTTCATGTTTGACAATTTCACGTGATTGTACATAATTGGAATTGCTTTGTTGCAAAGGAATGAATGATTTTATGCCAAATCTGGCAACCTTTTTTCAAATTTTTTCAGTTTTTATTAATATCTTCTAAAATAATTCGATTTTCGAAATTTAAATCGCCTTATCAGGTTCTCGGGGTTTTCCGCATTCGGGAACATGTTACTCGAAATTCAAATCCCCACGGTTTAGAAGATAGGTCAACAAGCTCTGACAGCGGCCTTTACTTTTTTTTTAGAATAGAGAGAAAATATGTTATTTCACAAACTATTCTGAGTATTTTAAAACAAACCGAAATTAAAAATTCCCACAGTTACCTGAGCTATCGTCAAAAACATGCAAGCATCTGATCCTGCTAACAGAATTTAAAGGGACATTCCAGAACAGCTATGTTTTACTTACATTTACTAGGGGCCAAGGCCCCTAGACTCGCTACGCTCGCTTTTTGTATGAGGCATTCGGCCCCTAATAAGGCTTATTCATAAAAAAGACAGAATTTCAACAGACAAATCCCAAAGATTGGATCAGATAGAATGTTACTGAGCTACATGTCGCTTGGTTCTTGCATGTTCATTGGCACTTAAAAATTTAAACTTCACACTACAGTAGACTACTCCAATATATCACGGTAGATATTTTGTTATTAGGAATCCGTGTTCTACAGGTCCTGAGCCATACTCCACCTGGAGTGCGGACTCCGCATATAATCACTGGAAAAATTATTTGCACTCCTCAGAAACACAATGATATTTAATGTTGCCATTCAAAAGTTATATTAATTAGGAACTAAAGCGTAATAAAATCAGAACATCTGTTTCAGCTGTATTTTTAATAATGTAAAACCTATTGGACACCTTGCGAATTTGCCACCCATGGCGATTTTTCATTATTTGGCAACTTGCTTACATATAAAGTTAATAAAAGTTTCTGAACAGATAGGATAGCTTGCCACCAATGGCGACTTTTCATTATTTGGCGATTTACACATGCTCACATCCTATATTTACTGTTCATTTAAGGTTACCGGAAAACCATTATCCATACTTTCATTTACATAATCGTTTGCAGATTGGCGTACTTAGCACTACGAATTATACCATCTCGTCGCGCTAGCAAATATCCGAAGTGTATCCAAAGTCCGCTAGCAAATACCATTGTATGGCATGCTGACATTTATAAAGACTGGTAATTATTTATGAATCAAATTTCCAAGTTCTGCGATGAATTTCAGATTTTTCCTTTTTTATTTTTCAGGTGATAGCAAGACAGACTGACAGCCCACCTGGTAAAGGTGCTAGCGCTCCTGTTGCGATAAGTGTTCACCTAAACGATGTGAATGACAACTCGCCTATCATCAAACCCTTATCCACTGTTCGGTTACCCGCTGGAGACGGAATCAGAACTGTTGCAAAGGTAGGAATAATATAACCTTTAGCAGAACTTTCGATTTACGTTACTTATTTTTTTAAGCTATTGGTCAGCATTTTCTTTACATAATTTAGGTGATCGTCAATGATGTTTTCGAACTTTTTTTTTTGACAGATCGTTTTTTATCATTTTGAGCTAACCAATCCTGATTTTTGGTGGAAGTTGATGGGTACATAGATGGATTTGTTTTTTTTGTTTTTAATTACTAGGGGCCAAGGCCCCCAGACACGCTACGCTCACTTTTCGTATGAGGCATTTGGCCCCTAATAAGGCTTATTCGTAAAAAAGACATAATTTCAACAGACAAAACCCGTAGATTGGATCAGATAGAATGTTACTGAACTACACATTGCTTGGTTCTTGCAGGTTCAGTGGTACATAAAAATTTAAACTTCACACTACAGTAGATCCCCTCCCCCTCATAACACGGAAGATATTTTGTTATGGGAATCCGTGTTGTACGGGGTCCTGAGCTATATTCCACCTGGAGTGCGGACTCCGCTTATAATCGCTGGAAAAATTACTTGCACTCCTCAGAAACACAATGATATTTAATGTTGCCGTTCAAAAGTTATATTAATTAGGAGTTAAAGCGTAATAAAATCAAAACATCTGTTTGAGCTGTATTTTTAATTATGTAAAACACCTTGCGTATTTGCCACCCATGGCAATTTTTCATTATCAGGCGACTTGCGTATAGTATAGTTAATAATGAACTCTAAGAAAACAGTACTTCACATGTTTTCTTTGATAAAAACTACGGAACAGCTAGGATAGCTTGCCACCCATGGCGACTTTTCATTATTTGGCAATTTACACATGCTCACGACCTATAGTTACTGGCCTGTACATTGGCTGTGGCGAAGATGGTTGGAACAAGGAAATGTAGCTCTTTTAAGGGGTGTCGGTGCAGACAGAGTGACACCAGCACACGTGGATCGATGCATCCACCGACAAGCTGTGGCGGCCTCGCAAGCTACTTCAACCTCCATTCTGTGACATGTTCAAGACACCTTGGATGTTCCTATATCGACCAGAACCATTTCCCGTCAATTGGTTGCTAGTGGCCTGCACTCATGGCATCCATTAGGTTCCACAACATAGACGCCAACGACTGGAATGGTGCCAGGCTAGAGCGACGTGAACGACAGAATGGCACAGGGCACATGGCTTAAAAAGTAGAGCAGTTTTTTTTTTTTTTTTTTTTTTTTCCAGCGAGGCTTGTTATCCAGTATCAGGACCTGACTTTCAGTTTTGACAGTTGCAGTCAAAATGTCCTTTTTTATGTATTTGCAGAGAAGCGTAATTGGAACAGTAAAACCTTGCTATAGCAATATTCAATACAATGATAAATCCTCTGTAACATAAAATCTTGCTGTGTGTTACACAGAATATCCATATAATATAATCTCCCATCAATATAACGATACATCCCTTTAGAACGACAATTTTATTGGGTCCCTTAAGTATCATTGTATTGAGGTTTTACTGTAGTTAAAATCACACATTGAAAATTTCTCTTCTCGGGGAATTTTTAAAGAAATTGTCGAAATTGGGAAATTTTTTAGTCTAGGTTTTGTGAGTATCTTGCTTATGTATTTTAAATATATAAATTATTAAAATTTTGTCTCATCTCATTTCAGCATCTGTTAGATCACATCAAAATTTTCTGGAAGTTACAGATGAAGAGGGCGATTAATAGTTCCACAGATATAAAAATAGTTTATTTTATATGTACATTTTTAATAAAATATTTTATGTGTTAAATAAAAGTTTTTCATGCTAGTAAGTGTTATTTTTGTTTTGAAAGGTGTGTTTTAATCTTACAATCAAGAGTATGCATAGACTTGGATAAAATTTAAAACTGTCTTCAAACTTTAATATTTTAAATTTATTTCTGCTGAAAAAGCTGTGTGTTGCCCGAGTCCTGTATTACTGCCAACAGCTATTCATATTTTAAAATATCATACAACATTTAATCTACAGTTCATATTTATGTTTATTATTTTCTAAAGTCAATCATATTTATTATGATTTATTTACTGTTTTTCATTGGCATATATTTTCATTATTTTATTTCCATTTTTATTTTTCAATTTAAAAATAAAAAAAATTGTAAAAAAAAAAAGTATCAAAGCTGTCTGCAAAGTTTGAAAATTATTTGCAACCGGCATTGGCACGTTCGTCTATATTATCTGGGTCTGTGGATAAGCAAAATCAAAAACTACAAAAAAATCTTGTGAAGGATACATGAGAATTTTTTTTCTAAACAAGCTTTTGCTTAAGATTTGTCATAAATACTTACTGTTTATGGGGGGGGGGGGAAACTGCTAAATATAAATACAGTAGAGAGCCAGAAATCCGCACAGCTTGGGACCAAGGTTTGTGAGGATTTTAGGATTTTGCTGATTTCAGGCCATAAAAGATAAATCCTATTACATTTCAGACTTAAGGAGAATACAATTACAATGAAATAAAAACACAGTCAAAAGTATTTCATTTATATTTTCAGTTTAAATACAAAAGCATAGAAGAAAAAAGAAATTACATGAAGACTAACAAAGCAAATGGTTCCAAAATTTCCTTTCTCTAATTTTGAAAACATCGTCTATGGTGATTTGTTTTAAAATATTTTTTTCTACTTTGTTTCTTTCTTTCTTTTATTTATTTAATTTTGCAAATTGTATAACTGTTTAAATATGCAGTTTAAACAATAACTGTTTAAACTGCATATTTTCATCAGAATATTTAAACAGAATTATGATTAATTTTTGTTTTGTTATAGAACTTAGCTGCATCAAATGGATTTTATTATTATTATTACCCAAGTTTTAAATCATCATCAGAATCATATTTATCTGGATTCAAGAAACTTTTCAACAATTTCTTCATTGGTGGAATACTGCGAATTTCATTATTTATATCAGAGAAGGTGTGCGGATTTTAGGTCGGCGGATTTCTGGCGTTCAACTGTACTCGCTTAAAGCATTGCATAAAAATGTGAAATGTTAATCAATATCCTGTGTATTGATATTGATTCTTGTAATTGATCAAAGAAGGCTCAGAACATGGTTATACAATCTCATTTTAACAAACTTCATGTATGAATACACCAGATTAACAAATAAAATTTCTATTAAGTGTTATGGGAACAAATTCAGACTTGCTTGAAATTTCACTTTTGAGAATTATTTAGAGAAATACAAATTTGATTTTTGGCATCTTTACATTTGTTGTGCCAAGATTTTACTATAGATCATTTTAAAATAATGCTAATTCTCCCTCGAAGTAGAAAACTAATATTTTTCATACAATTGAATTATTTTTAAAGTACTTAGCTGAATACCAAGTATCTGATTGGTATATTTTTGACGTATTAGAAACTTTTTTGACAAAATAAAAGATATTAAATATAATTTTATTGATGGATAATACAGTGACAATAATATAACATGCAACTAAACTTGCATATTGACATATACTAGAAAGAGTTTATTCATTAAAATAGAAAATAGGCAGATAACACGTTTCAGTGAAAGTAACGTTAATCGAAGGGAAAACTTAAGTCTGGAAAAGACTGCCATCTAAAGTTATTCTGTTACAGTTTAGGTTAATGTGAAATCATTAAGTACTTCTAATTAAAGAAATTAATGCCAATATTTAAATAAGGTCGAGGGGTGAGAAGGGCAGAACTTCTCAGGAAGACCAAATTGCACATTTTAATTGCCTGGAGTATAATTTGAATGTTGAAAAATGGATTGGAAGTAATAAGTACTCGGACAAATATACTCTAAGCATTTTCACTTAATATGTACCACCAAAAAAAGTACAATACAGTACCAATCGTGCATCTTGTGTGAATGGGTGGGGGAGTTTTATTGATGTGCTGACCATAAAATTTGAGTTTTTATGAAAATTCAATATGAATTGGTAATTAAAAAGTATTCAAGAGGTAGAACACATATCATGGCATTTATATTGAAATGTTTAATTTTTTATACCAAGAGAAATCATGCTTTTGCTACACATCTTCAGTAATATATTTCTTTTTTTGTATGTAAACGAGGGAGTAAGCCATGAGAACAGTTTGCATTGTTACAGATACAGCATATTACACTACACTGTTTACAAATAAATTGGGACTTTTATGACACTACACATGAATAAACAAATAGTGGTTTACTAAAAATAACATATTTGCACTCAACTAATATTTCAATTACATTACAGTAAAGCAAAATTATATATTACATATAAAATTAAGCCAAATCATATAGTATTTCTTTTAAATATATATTTATATAGCTTATTAAATTTTTTTAAGAAAGTGAATTTGAATTTAATTTTGATGTCTCGAATTGAAAAAGAAAAATATTGATTTTGCATATTGAAAACAATTGGATTGGTGCATAATTATGAGGAGTTTGTGAATTTTTATTTAGTTTATTACATAAATTAATTCACGTAAATATATGTCGATAAAAAAAAATTATTAATTAAAAATATTGTACACTTTTATTAAGTTACAGCACTTTAATAAAATGCCTGATAATTATGCCCAGTAATTACTTATGCTTTCATATTAAGAACACATTTACAACTTTATATAAGAATTAAAAAAAAAAAAAAAAAAAAACTATGTAGCCAAGCTAAAACACATCATTTATCATTATCATGCAAAATATTTACAAATTATTTCCTGATAATTGAAAAAATTATATTGACTACACATGTAGTTTGTTGACAATTTTCATTTTATTATAAAATAAAAAACAGTGAAATTTTCATTTTAAAATATCAACCTGTTACCTGGAGGCCATATACGTAATTTTAGTCAAACTTCAACATGCCTTTAAATTTCTTATATCGACGTTTAGGGGTGCTCGAGCCCCCCCCCCCCACACACACACACAATATAGGCCTCCTTACCGGCTCGGATAGATGCCGGCTAGTAGTCGCCTAAATCTCGGTCGATAATGGGTATATAGTTGCCGGTCGATGAAATCATGGGTAAATGATCGCAGGCGACGTCGCCGCGGCGGTAGCGCCAATGGTTGGCCAAAAAAATGCGATGAGACATTTCGGTCACTTCCCGGCGTCGCAGTCGACGCCAGCGCGACGTCGTGATATGTGAAGTGCGGCGTTTGGCCAATGCTTGGCCTACGATATACCTAGAGGTATCGTCTGAACATAGATTTCGTCAGATCCATACAGATTTTACGTGCACCAGCTTTTTTTATCGTATACGGTCCCACAGTAGCCCAAACAACGAAGGTTTCCACCCTCCCAAACACTGACTGAATACCGCGTCATACTTCACTTTCTTTATTTTGGTGAGGGTCTACTTGAACCGACTGGGCTACTTTCAGGTGAATCTTAACCTTAGAGTAGTTCTTTTCTAATGGTCGGGAACTTGCTACCCCCACTAAGACCCGAAATATTTGCCATTTCATTATAGGGGCATCTAATTTGTGGCCAGCGTTACCCCCTATAAAGGGACGGATAATTTAACAAATAAGCCCAAGCCAAGAATGGAACCCGGACCTAAGGTGTGATAGTATGGTTCCTCACCACATGGACGGCACCTTAGAATAAAGTTTAGAAGACCAATTTTGGTCATTTGTAATACACTCATGTCCATAAATTAAGGATAATGAAGTTCAGGCAAAGAAAGAGAAAGAAGCAAAACAAATTTGACTTATTTGTAAAGTCTATTTATTAAACAAAAAGTAAAGAGCAAAAAAGAGGCTATATGTTTGACATAATTAATAAAAATTGCAGTTTTACTCCCTTGACCAAATTTAAAAAATAAACCTATTCACAAAAAACAGTATAACATGGTTAGTAGAATGGTTAATACGGAGTATGTCTCCCGGACGATGCAATACAGGCCTGACAACGCCTAGGCATGCTGAGTATCAAATGATCAATCTGATCTTGGGGAATATTACACCACTCATCAAGCAATGCACTCCGAAGTTCCGGTAGACAGGTGGGAAGGGGTTGACGGGCTGCAATTCGTCGGCCAAGCATATCCCACACATGCTCTATTGGATTCAAGTCCGGTGAGTATGCTGGCCAATGCATACGGGTGATATCCTCCGATTGAAGGCATTCCTCTAAAATGTTTGCACGGTGAGGACGGGCGTTGTCATCCATAAACACAAATTTAGCACCCATGGTGCCCCGAAACAAACGTACATGTTGTTCCAGAATGACATCCCGATAGATGTGGCCTGTCATCGTTACACTCTGAACATGCAGGTCAGTTCTGGAACCAAGAATAATTCCTCCCCAAACGAGCCATCCTGCACCACCGTAACGGTGTCTTTCAATGGTGTTCTCTTGGTGGTAACGGGTACCTGGCGCTCTCCAGATGAATGTCCGACGAGAATCAGACTCCAAACTAAACCTGGACTCGTCGGAAAACATCACACAAGACCACTGTTGCGGTGTCCACTATGCATGCTCTCTACTCCAGGTTAATCGCAGGCGACAGTGAGTTGCGGTAAGTGGAACACATCTGACAGGCCTACGAGCATATAGACCAGTGTGCCCTAAGCGTCTGTACACGGTCTGCCTTGAAACTGTCGTACCGGTAGCTGAAGAGAGCTGACGAGACAGGTCTGATGCTGTACTCCGTCTGTTTCTTTTGGCAGTAACTTCCAAATAGCGGTCCTCATTCGGCGTTGTAACTCGGGGGCGACCTGTGCTGTAACGTCTACTCACATTACCATCATCTTGGAATCGTTGCCAAAGCCTGGAGATGACACTCTGGGCGATTCCAAGTTCTTCGGATACTTCCAGCTGGGTACGTCCACATTCCAGTCGTCCGATAATTCTGCCACGTAAAACATCATCCAAATGCCTCCTTTGTGCCATAACTATGCGGTTTTTGCACTGAAAGGCTTTCACAGCGCTTGTGAACAATTTTATTTCTTTGCCACCATTCCTTATATACCCCTCTCTTACACTCTCGTCATTGTGACGTACCATCCACGCCATCTGGTGGTTTCCTGTAATTTGCATATTCTTCTTCAAGATGTGTGTGATCATTCAACAGGTGAAATTTTTATTTTAGAGATCAATTTCTGTGTGATTTTGAATTATCCTTAATTTATCGATATGAGTGTATAATAAGAGGGTTTGACAGAACGATGTATCTTAATGTGGTTGTAGTGTTTGTTTTAGTAAATACTTAAGTATCTATATATATGAGAAAAAGAAACATCTATATTAAGAATTTAATTGAAATGTATATACATGGCAAGTTCTATCTTCAATGAAAGGTTTTCCAACCATAAAAATACACTTGTACACTTTTACGAAATGGTACATGATAACGACTACATTTTTATAAATTTTGGTTTACCAAACATTCCATTCGATCTTTTTACTGAATGTATATTAAAAGTGGAACAAAAATCTTGACACCGACAAACTACACTTTTAAGCATGAAATTAAAAACATGCTTTATTCTAATGTATGGTCGGTGTACCGATCAGGCAAGCCTCACGAAAGCCTTAATAATCCTATGGATTGTCTAGCTGCGCTGAATTAGTTCATAAAGATTACTAGCACCAAAAGGATGATCCTAGTAAACTCGGTTTGGAATGCTACGACTGTTATCAACTGTCAAGATTACTTCGAGCTGCAATCGCATTTTGACACCCTCAACAGGATAATGAATTTTACTCCGTAAAGAAAAAAACAGTTGAAAGAAATTGAAATTTTTGAAACCTTGAGTTATGTATTTTGCAGGCACAAGCAACTGCAATTATCTACATGACAGATAGATAAACTTTGTCAAATTTTCTTTTTTATATAACGGGCTGAACTTGCCGATTAGGAATTGTCCCTTAGAACGGCCCGAAGGTGTGACCATTTTATTATGGGGTCACCCAGTGGGCTGTCAGCGTTACCCCCTATAAAGGGACGGACACAATGACAACCACGCTCAGTCGGGAATCGAACCCCGGCCGCCGGGAGTTGAACCCGAAACCGGAGTACGGTGCTTTACCCACCATACAACTCGGTCGGCACTATGCCAAAAGTGAAAAATTTAAACATCTGTCTTTAGTACGATCTGTCTTTCGTAGTGTCTGCACTACGAAAATTAAAATTCTTTCCTGAATTCGTGTCTGGTTCTGCTTCTGTTCTCATAAATGCCCAGAGTTTTTCTTAGTTGTCCGCTGATGCCCAGTATTGCACATAAGCAAAGTTTAGGGATTTTGTAAGCTTAGGTATGTTGGAGTCAGACCAACGCGCTTGCCATGAGCGGCCTCCTAATTTTGAGCAGCTTCAAGAGACCTATCACCTGGTTTGTCTCACTTAGAGCTATCGCTTGAACATGGAGAAACGACAGGTTGTACTTCCATCAGCGTCGCTTAGCTTAATTAAAGTTTGTAAAAGCAAATTCGTTCATTTATAATAATAGATTATGGTACAAGGCTGTTTGGCTGAACGAAATACTCTAATGTGATTGTAATAGTTCTTGTAATTATTATTACGGCACTTATTTATATGTGAGGGGAAAAAAAAAACCTTTTTAAAAGGACTGCAGAATCGAATCGTTTGGTAGGATTTAACTTTCTGCTTCAAATAGTGTCGGATTAGTTAAGATTTTCCAAGAATAAAAATGCACCGGTTAGCTTTTATGAAGTGAACTATGATAGTGATGATGCGATTTTAGTACAGACGACTTTAGCCCAAATTCCCTTGCTTTTGTTAATCAATCTACTCTAGAAAAATCGTATGATATTTTAACGACCAAAAATTATTATTAATCTTTAATCGGACAAGACGCGAGACGAAACAGAGTCTTGTCTCGCGCGAGATTTCTCGCGAGAATTCTCGCATTTTTTTCAGTCTCGCATAAATACGTACTGAAAAGCGACAATTATATATAGTTAAAAAAATTAATAAAGTCTGGGTCCACTGCCCCTCAACTAAGCGTTACTAACTGTGAAAGACAAGAACGTGAATACACGTTCTGTCCCGTCAACAGAATTTATCTAATATTTGATTCTTTATGTTCCTTGGAATTTTTGGTGCATGCACGATTGACAGTAAATGGTAAATCGAAAATCAATATAAAAAATCTGGAGTGACTCCACTCCGCTTTCCTAACACTCGCTATTTACCGAACGTATAAATAAATTTCATTCAACTGACTCGGATCAAGTGTTCCAGCACTAGTGCACTTAAAACAATTTGAGTGCATATTCCGCAATGTATAAGAATACTTTTTTGTAGCCCTGTAAAAAACTGTTGAGCTTAGACTCGCTAAAATTTATGCAGTATGTAAGACGGTGACCTAAAATATGCGAACCTACACTGTAAAAAATTCAGAAACGTTACATACTTATAGCAGAAAGGCCATTATCTACTAATTGTAAAGTACTGCAAAAACAAAATTGTTAAAAAAAGTATTAATTCATTGTAACAGTTTCTTTGAAAAATCACTATAAAATACTTCATTTAATCAGCTTACAATTATGACTGCATGTTCTATTAGAAAAAGATTGGTTTAAATGAAGCATTCCACTCACTTTATAGTTGTCCAAGACTCCCATCTTCTGTCCAAGGATTTTGATGTGGCTTAGTTTATTTTCTTCTAAATATTTAATACAGTTTATAACTTTTGATAGCAGACAAGGGTATTGTTGAGTATAAGTAATCCAATGTACAAGCGAATAACAAGAGGAGATTTACGTGGTATCTGGATGTTAGTGGGAAATTGGTAACATAATGTAAGGCCTAAATTAGGGGGCATAAATTCGACGTCTCGGACATGAATTTTGAGGATAAAAGGCGAAGTAGTTGTTCTCCACGTGAGCTGCCGTCAAGGTCGGTTACCCACTCTGATGAAAACTGAAAATTATCCAAATTCCGTAAATATGTTTTACACCTGTAACACAGGAATGAGCTTCCCTCTGTAGTGTAAAAACAAATGTCAGGTTTCGACTTTTTTTTTAAACTGTGGCTTGTGTATCCTTAAAGACAAAAATTTGTCCATTACAGGCAAGAAGAGGACGGTTTTCATCCTCCCAAGCACTGAGATGGTCTGCGACGTTTCATTTTTAGTGTTTCGATAAGGGTTCAGTTTAACCGAGTGGGCCACAGCCGGACGAATCTTACCTTCTGAATAATTGCAAGACATAAAAGCAATTTTGTTCATTTGAAATAAAAAGTTAAGAGCATTGTGTAAAGCAGAGCTGCCAAGTCTCCGGCTTTTTCCCGAGAGATTTCCCACCACAATTTTTAGAAAGTTTTATTTTGGATTAAATATTTAGACTTATTTTAAGTATAAATTAGTGGTGGGAAATCTCCCGAAAAAAGCCGGAGACTTGGTAGCTCTGGTGTAAAGGCAAAACTACACTCGGGGTATCTGGTTGGGAGGGTGCCGGCGGAAAACTTTTTAAGGGGTTCTAACGCATATTCACCTTACATCTGGAAAAAACTGACCCATAGTCCAGACCGTTAGATCGATAGCCACGCGGTAGGCCAGAACCCTGAACTTTCACGCTTCAGCCGTCTACTATTTTCAGTGTCTTATCCACTCGGTTAATATAAGTACTTATACATAAGAAAAAAAAAGATAGTATTAAAAATTCTTTGAAAATCAATGACTTAGAAAGATTTATCATTCTTCTTCACAAAAGAATCAATCAGTTAAAGATTTCCGAAATACAAAAATGTGGGGTAAGATTTTATGAAGTACACTATGGTAGTGACAATGTATCAGGTTGTAACGAAAGTTCTCCGCCAAATCTGCTTGAGTCAGCTCATGCGGCACCCAGCGATTGAAATTGTACATGACGTTTATGTGATGCATAACATGGCTAATGGGCATGGCATTAATATCTAACTCTTTAGCTAGCTCTCAAGTGGTTAAATACTGATCTTCTTCCGGAAGTTCTCGCAGGTGGCCCTCATCAACATCAGTAGCCCGGCCAGAGAGCTCTGCTCCTTGAATGTCATAGACCCCGTTTTTAACTTTCAGTACCAAACCTTCACAGTGCCATAGGATACAACAGTAGAATCTAAATTACACACATAATTCTTTGACATTCTGTAGCACATTTTGCAACAGGACTGGAAGTAAATGATGGTTCTAATCCAGTAACGTCATAGTTCCATTTCAGACACCTTGTACTTAATGATAACGATATTTTTTAACTACACAGTGTTCTAAAGCAAGTATCTTTCTTTCAAATGACAAATATTGTTTGGCAAAATATGAGCAAACACACCAACGTGAACTGTTTGCAGACGATATTTGTAGTGGCGGGAAACTTTCGTTACAACCTAATATTTTAAATGTACACGATGCTAGCTAGCTTTCTTTCTTTCTCCTTCTTCTTCTTTTTTTTTTTTTTTCAGTGAATGTACTTCAAGAAAACAAACCCGAAATCTTAACAACCAGAAAATAAGTTTTCCTTTCTTAGTATTAAAAACTTACTTTTTTTGATTATCCAGTGTCGCTGTCCGTATAGTCGTCAAAGATCACGAGAGTCTGACAATCCATTGGATTGTTTGGCGGTGTTAAAGTCATTTGAAGCGCGATCGCGGTAAGCCATGCCAAGGGTACTGTGGCGGTTATCAGGATACAAAGTACCGAACTGCGGTACTTGATATCACGTCAGAAAGATAACATTGAGCTTCACTCCGTAATGTAAAACTAGTTGAAAAATTAAAATTTTTTAAACCCTGTCTCGTGTATGTTACAGACATATGCAGTTATAATAATCAACATGCCAAAATTAGAGATTTTAAGCCATTTCAAAACATTTGTCTCAATTGTACATCACAACAAACACTTCACTTATCCCCTAAATTCGTGTCAAAAACGCAAAGAATTCTCCTTTTGTTCTCACATTAGCCCACAATTTATTTTGATTGCCGTCTAAAGCCCAGTACTGCACATGACCGAAGATTATAAATTTTGTAAGATTAAGTATGTTCACAGTGCATGCATGCAAAGGAGGCAGACTAACATGTGGTCATGTAAGGTCTCCCAATTTTGAGCCACTTCCATGTGAGAGACCTAGCGCCTGAATAGAGATCTGCTAGAGGTACCGTCTGAACGTATATTTCGCGAGATCCATACAGATTTTACGTGCAGCAACTTTTTTTATCGTATACGGTCCCACAGTAGCCCAAACAAGGAAGGTTTTCACCCTCCCAAACACTGACTGAATACCGCGTCATATTTCACTTTCTTTATTTTGGTGAGGGTCTACTTTAAACGACTGGGCTACTTTCGGGCGAGTCTTAAACTTAGAATAGTTCTTTTCTAATGGACGGGTACTTGCTGCCATCACTTAGACCCGAAATATTGGCCATTCATTGTGGGGGCATCGAATGAGTGGCCAGCGTTACCCCCTATAAAGGGACGGATAATTTAACACCTAAGTCCAAGCCAGGAATGGAACCCGGACCTAAGGTGTGATAGTATGGTTCCTCAGCCACTACACCACAAGGGCGGCACCTTAGAATAAAGTTTAGAAGACCAATTTCGGTCATTTGTAATATAAGAGGGTTTGACAGAACGATGTATCTTAACGTGGTTGTAGTTTTTGCTTTAGTAAATACTTATGTATCTATATATATGAGAAAAAGAAATATCAATATTAAGAATTGAATTGAAATCAATATACATGGCAATCGACTGTCCACCAACTTCATGGTGTTGTCAAGACACTGTCCTCCAACTTACTGAATAAGAATCACACCGCCATGCTCCTCCTCGGCATGCAGAAGACATTTGACAAAGTGTGGCACATTGGTATCATATACAAGCTGATCTTAATGAAGTTCCCTGACGCATTTGTCCATCTTTTGAATAACTTCCTGCTTCACCGTTCTTTTCGTGTTCGTGTTCGGGAAGCTGTTTCTCATAACTCTCCCATCACAAGTGGTGCATGCCAGGGCTCCATTCTTGGACCCACGCTGTTTAATCCATATATTATGACATTCCTGCATATCCTGCGCTTGCTCTTTATGCTGACGATGCAGCAATCATTAGTCATGCAAGCAATGGTCAAGTTCTTGTCAAATAAATACAAGCTCATATTGATAATGTCCATCACTGGCTCAGAATATGGAAACTTCTCAATGCCCCAAAGTGTCCAGCCCTATTTCTTTCAAATAGACGTCCTCCATCCCGGATTCTCATTGATAGGATTCCGGTCGACTGGGAAAACCAGGTCAAGTACCTCGGGGTCACTAGTGATTGAAATCTGCTGGAAGAAGCACATTCACGCTGCCCGAGGCAAGATGACCGGGGCTTTTCAACAACTTTCCCCCATTATTAGAAATAAGCATCTTTCCATACAAAACAAGACACTTCTGTACAAATCCTATATAAGACCAGTTGCAACGTATGCTGCCCCTGCCTGGGCCTAGGCTGCTAAGACTTCGAGTGATCTGCTCGAACGGAAGCAGAGCACAATTCTGCTCTCTATCCACCGAGGACATCTTTTGTTTCCAACGGCGTCATCAGACGGGACCTCAAAATTCAGACCATGCGTCAACACTTATTCAAGACTGCACTTCGTTATTATAACAAGTTGAATAATTTACCCAATGAAATTGTCGCTGACTATGATCCCTCGGAGGCCGGCAACTGGAAAAGGCCTAAGGCCGTACTCTTCGCTCTTGCTCCTTTATATCTTTTTCTGCCTTTACGTGTTCACATGACTGATCTTGACTGATCCGGGCCTTTGACCCTACTCTCACCACATGATATTTTACCACAAGATTTTTACTTCTCATACTGGAGATAAAGCGATTCCCACTATGGAGCTCCATTAAAGATCGAACTTCAGGCAGTCAGTCAGTACTTATTTTTATAATTTGCTAGTTTACCATACATTCCATTCGATCTTTTTAATGAATGTACGATATGAAAAGTGGAACAAAAATCTCGACACCGACAAACTGCACTTTTAAGCGTGAGATTGGAAACACGCTTTATTCTAACGTACGGTCGGTGTACCGATCAGGCAAGCCTCACGAAAGCCTGAATAATCCTATGGATGGCCTAGCTTCGCTGAACTAGTTCATAAAGATTACTAGCACCATAAGGATGATCCTAGTAATCTCGGGTCGGAATGCTACGACTGTTATCAACTGTCAAGTTTACTTCGAGTTGCAATCGCATTTTGACACCCTCAGCAGGATAATAAATTTTATTCCGTAATTTAAAAGCGGTTGAAAGAAATCGAAATTCTTGAAACCTTGAGTTGTGTATTTTGCAGACACAAGCAACTGCCATTATCAACATGATAGATAGATAAACTATGCCAAAAGTGAAAATTTTAAACATCTGTCTTTAGTACACTTCACTACGAAAATTAAAATTCTTGCCTAAATTCGTGTCTGATTCTCCTTCTGTTCTCTGAAAAGCCCAGATTTTTTTTTGATTGTCAGCTGATGCTCAGTATTGCACATGAGCAAAGTTTATGGATTTTGTAAGCTTAGGTATGTTGGAGTCAGGCCAAAGCTGCTAGCTATGAGCGAGCGGCGTCCTAATTTTGAACTACTTCCAGAGACCTATCACCAGGATTTTCTCGCTTAAAGCTGTCGTTTGAACATGGAGGAACGACAGATTGCACTTGCATCAGCATCTTTTACCTCTGATGATTCCACAACAAACCAATAATGAGAAGGCTCTCGCCCTCCCAAGCACTGATCTGTGTCACTTAGATTAATTAAAGTTTGTAAAAGCAAATTCGTTCATTTATAATAATAGATCATGGTACAAGGCTGTTTGGCAGAACGAAATACTCTAATGTGATTGTAATAGTTCTTTTAATTGTTATTACGGCACTTATTTATATGTGAGAAAAAAAAAGAATGTATAAAGGACTGCAGAATCGAATCGTTTGGTAGGATTTAACTTCTTGCTTCAAATAGTATCGGATTAGTTAAAGATATTCCAAGAATAAAATATACCGGTTAGCTTTTATGAAGTTAACTATGATAGTGATGATGCAATTTTAGTGCAGACGACTTTAGCCCAAATTCCCCTGGTTTTGTTAATCAACGTATTCTAGAAAAATTGTATGATATTTTAACACCCAGAAATTATTATAAATCTTGTTAATATATAGTTAAAAAAATGATTAAGATAAGTCTAGTGTTATGATCTGTCTAATATAATGCGAGCTTCTACAAGCCCAGACATTACCAGTGGATGCCAGCCAGACTGCGCTACATCAGCTCGTAAACTAAATGTGCGCAGCCAGTGTGAGTTTATACGAGGGGATTTTCTGCGGGAAAGGGGTAGGTGTGTCTATGCAAGCTCACCGGAAGCTAGGCGAGACGTTCGGGATTTAACAAAAACAAACATGACATGCACCTTCGTCTCTTCAGTAACACAAGGACTAAAGATTGGCGCTACATCCTTTTGGAACGAAAGGGAAGGTATTTTTTATTGTAGTTGAACATAGCACCATTAACTTCAAACTCCCGTGCATGCAGGTACCTCTATTTTGCAGCAAATCCTTCAGTTGTTGCTTCGAATGTCTCTACGTACTTTTACAGCATTAACACACTAATGAATTTCTTTAGCAGAGTAAAACAGTTGAGAGGCAGATGCGATTACTTTTTTAAACCTTGGCTTCTTTGTTTTGCGGACATACGCGATTGCAAATTATCAACAAGATATATAAACTATTAAAAGTAGCCAAAATTATAGCTTTTAAACACTTAAAATTTTGTCTTAGTAGTACTTCACAATAAATATTAGCTTGTCCTCTAAATTTATGTCAAAAACAATAAGGATTTTTCTCCTCCAAACACAAGCGCTTCTGTTTAATTGCCCGCTAAGGCTGTGTGTTGTAAATGAACAACGTTTATGATTTTGTAAAATAAAGTATGTTGGAGGAAGACGATTGCAGGGCCATTTCTAGGGTCATTCAAACCTGACAAATGCCAAGGGCACCGAGTTAAGGGGCCGTCAAAATCAGTTTTGTCTCAATGCATAGATCTATGGTTGCATGAAAATGGTAACCTCTAATTAAGGATTGTCCCGGCTAACGTAAACTGCAGTTGAGGCAATGGGCCTCCTCAAAGCGCCGTCTTCGTTGTTGATTCCTTTCGGATAGCTAATACCTATATTAACACTAAGTATCGCTTAAAAGCATTATAGACTTTGAAGGAACGATAGATTTCAAGTGCATCAGCTCCCTTCGGCTCAAAAATTTTAACAGCAGTCTGACCCTCCCAAACATTAACCAAGGTTAGCGTCGCTTCACTTATCATAACTATGGTTAATAACCTTGCTCAACTTAAGTTTATAAAAGCAATATTTCTCTGATCTGTAATACTAGATCAAGGTTTTGTCAGAACGATATTCCTTATTGTGATTGTACTATTTTCTTCAGTTATTATATTGATCTTAATGCATTTAAATATGTGCAAAGGAAAAGGTCTTAAAATCAATGCATTTGTTAAAATTTAGCTTTCGTTTCAAATAATAGCCAAACAGTTTACATTTTTTAGTGATAAAAATATAGCGATGACCTTCAATAGCATGACTGCAATGATAATACTGTAATTTGAGAATGTACACTATTATAGCAGGAAATCCGTCGGTTTTCTTGAGAATGTATTCTACAAAATAAAAAAAAAAGAACTTTGAAACCAGAAATTAAAATTATTATTAAATTATAGTAATTAAATATAAACTACCGTGTATGTCTTAAACTCGGCTAGACTGAGAAACAGTCTTGCTGAATTTTGGCATTGAAAATCTTCGTGTCTCGCTGTAGGGCACCAAAGCCTGTATCTCTCCAGTTATGTGTCTACTCTGAGCCACGAAAATTTGTCTACCATTCCAGTCGAATGTCTACTGTATTACTGTTTATTCAGCAAAAACTAATGTCGACCAGCATGATGCCAGTGTATCAGTTTTATGCGACTGCAAAGGTTTAAGTTACCGGTCAGGATATTATGACTGTTATCAGATGTCATGTTATATGTTTTTTTGTTTTTTTTTTAACTTGACATATTGACCATCTACATACTTTTACACCACTAACACGATAATGAAGTTACCTCCGTAGTGTAAAACTTTTACGAAGATCCGATTTTCTTTTCAAGTTTGGTTTATGTATCTTGTAGACATATGCAGTTGTAATTTTTAACGAGACAGATAAACTATGCCACAGATTTCAAAGCATTTGTCTTAATTGTACTTTACAACAAAGGTTTCAAGTGAAAAACGCAGCGGTAAAGATTCTCTGTCTCTGTCCACAAACTCTCATTTTTTTATTTGCCTGCTGAGGCCCAGTATTGAATATGAGCAAAGTTCATGTGTTTTGTGAACTTTAAAGAATTAGCCCATGATCATCTTTAAATCTCACATATCCTCTCCTACACATGTGCTATTTTGAAAAAACAAACACAAAACATAGTACAACGCTATTTAGACCTCTTGTCATCCAGCTGATTTTGCGCCCCTGGCGGGGACCAGGCCCTAACTACGGCCCTGACGGGAGCGCCCATGAAAGAACTATAATGTCTACATTCACCATCTTCAAAATAGCAAATGGTACATGTATGTATGTCCTAGTACTTCGTACATATTTAAATTTCGTAGCAAATCTACGTATATATATATATATATATATATATATATATATATATATATATATATATATATACGGCATAGGGGAAGGGAATGGACAGGCAAACAGAACGAAATCATGAAGTGGAAAGTGTTAATAAAAACACCATCTGAACAAGGGCGGCCACACTTGAATATGCAATTTCAAACCAGCGAAATTATTTCCATTACACCCCGCTTCACGCGTAAACAGCTTTTCAAAACATGACACATAACTGGTGCCTGAAACCTCCACTACACTCTTAACAAAACGTATACTCGCAGTGTCTGTATCACTAGGAACAATGGTAATACGTAACACATTTAATGAGGCGGAGCACTGGACATTATCTCAGCCGCGACAGCAAATGTGTTGTTTATTTCGGCATCCATTGCATTTTTACGATCGTATAAATCGCATAAGGGAGTCTGCGGGAACGGTCATTAGGGTAATTTGGATGCATCGGTTGACAGAGCGAATTTTCTCTAGACACAGTCGCCGAGATTTCTTCCGTCAGAACCCGGATGTCGTTAGCTTTTTATCGTACTTTAAACAACACATTACATTTGAGGTGTTTATTCCTGCTCTGATTTATTAGCACTGGAGTGCTATTAATTTCAGGCAAGTAAAATGTGTACACAATTTTGAGTTTCCAAAATTTGTATTGAATTGTGTGATTAGTTTTGTAAAAAAGACATAAGGTTGATGTATGGATTATCACACATTTGTCTTACAAATTGAAGCAAGAAAGATAAATAGAGGTCCGTACACGAATTATGATGCATTTCCGAACATAGTGAAGCAAGGTTGAGAACTTTAACGGAGATATTCTTCTCAAGATTGAACCATACATTATTTAAATATTTAAATTGAGCGTTTAGGATTTAGGAATGAAGACAGACATTATTAGTATAAGTAATAGATAATATTAGCAGGTTTATTGAGATGACATGAATTAATGCATAATTTAACGGGTTAATAAAAATTTCGTGAAACTAAAAGTGTCTGTTGTACAGTAGATCCCCTTATAACATACGTTCATATAAGACGGATTCGTATAGCACGGTGGAAAATTTGTGATTTATTTCCTTTAACACGTTAAAAAAGACTTGTACAACACCATGAAAGAACTAGACAGATGTTTTTTGTATGTTCTGTTAACACTGCTGATCCTAGCGTTTGTGACTCGTACAGCACGGATTCATATAACAAGGAAAGTATCATTCATATAACAAGAAAAGTGATATGGGGCGGGAGGTCTACTGTATTCTTTTTTTTTCCGAAGGGCACCCTACAATCAACTAAATGATAAGAAAGCCTACGTTAATATATCCCGCGGTAGTTTCAACAAAAGAGATTACCTGAACTTCGTTTATGTATTCAGATAAGTGAAACGGTACAAAGAACATATTTGGTGTAAACATATTCCATAAATACGACATTTATTTATTCATAATGTAATCTAATTGGAATACAGAAGAAAGTTTTCTTATTATTTTACCACATTTATGCGTACCTAACATACTCCACATTTATGCGTACCTAATTTGATGTCAATGAAATACACCATTTAGCACTAGCTCACTTTAAATGATTTGCGCCCTTAGGCCGTAATATATAAGAATTACTTTTTGCAAGCCAGTGATCAAACTATCAGCTCTACATACACCAAAATCCATGCAGGTCATGAGACCGTGACCTATAATATACATACCCAATATGAGCTCAAACGAATGCACCCTATAGACGCTAGCGCACTTTCAAGAATTTCAGTCTATAGACCATAATGTAAAAGAGCACTCATTTGTTTCTCGGTCAAAAAACTGTAGGTGTTATACACAGCAAAATTTATACAGGTTGTGACCTATAATATACATTCCCAAATGGAACTTCTTCTAATGCATCATTTAGACACTAGCTCATTTTAAATGATTTGCGTCCATAGGCCGTAATGTATAAGAATTGTTTTTTGCAAACCTGTGAAGAATCTGTCAACTCTAGACATACCAAAATCTATGCAGATCATGTGACCGTGACCTAGAATTGTTTTTTGCAAACCTCTGAAGAATCTGTCAACTCTAGACATACCAAAATCTATGCAGATCATGTGATCGTGACCTTTTATATACATGACCAGTTTGTGATTAATCGAATGCACGGTTTAGACGCTAGCGCACTTTCAAAAATTTCTGTCCATTGCTATAATGTAAAAAAAAAAATAAATACTTTTCGTAGACCTGTAAAAAAGCTATAAAGCCTATGCAAACCAAAATCAATACTGGTCTTGCGACGGTGGTCAATAACATAAATACCAAATTTGAGCTCAATCGAATGCACCGTTTAAACGCTAGCGCACTTTCAAGAATTTCCGTCCATAGGCTATAATGTAAAAGAAATTTTTGTCGGAGCCCTGAAAAAAATCCATAAGTCCTATGCGCGTCAAAAATCAATACCGGTCTTACGACGGTAGTTTATAGCGTATATACGAAATTTGAGCTCAATCGAATGCACCGTTTAGGAGCTACCGTGTACACTTACATACACATATACACACACGTACATTCGTACATCTCGTAAAAATAGCATAAATGAATTCAGAAGACCTCCAAACGTGCAAATATACCAAAATCTCAAAGCCCAGAATTTTTTCATGATTACAATACTTTCCTTGTACGGAACATGTTCGGAAAGTAATAAAACACTAAATGTCAATTTTAATACGTAGGGTTTTTTTAATCATAAAATAAAGATATTATTTTACATTCTGTGAAGGTTTTGAGTTCTGTGATAAGAAACAAATTGAAAGAATAACAATTATTTTATGAAATCTAACTTTAACAGAACAAATTAGTATCTATCGTCGAATGGACAGTACAAGTGTTCTGTGACTGTCTCACATTATCGTAAAAATACAGCAGTATTATGCTACAACCCTTTACACACCGGAAAAAAACTTTTCGCCGCATTACAATGTTGTTAATATTCAACAGCATTTCCATTATAATAATGGAGTATCTTTCTAATACATTCCATCACAATGAATATGCGTTTAATTATGCGATGACACGTTAGGGAGAAAAGGGAAACTCAAAGAGCAGGCAGAAATCTCTATTCTAAAACGACATGAATTATTCCATTAACAAGCGAAGAATAAAAAATATATAATCGATTCATTAAGAGAAGGAGGCAAAGACAGACAAGAGAAAAGTTTGGAACTTTTGTCAGAGTTAATTGGTGTGGAAGAAAAAACCTTTCAGGTAGAGAAATAAAACCTTTGACGTTTTTCAAGCTAAAAGAGCAATTAATGCACTTCACAATTTAAAGGTGAATTGTTGCTGTAAGCTCAGAATTATTTGAAAGGTTAAAAGGATTTTTTAGTGCAAAATGGCATTTAAAAAAATATATCGCTATTGAAATAATATGAAAAAAAATTATTATTTAAGTCTGTTATAAGAAACGATTTCTACATGAACTTTTAATTAAAAAATATAGTAAAATTTATGGATTTAATTTCGATATCACATCAAAAACTGATATCTGACGCCGATAACGATTATTCGACAGAAAATCAAAAATGCTAATAAGTGTTATTTGAAAAAGTGAATAATACTGACTTAAAATTATTTCAACATAACGAAAAATCATTCCCACTGTAAAATAGAAAGATGTAGCAATTTCTCGTCAACTACAGAAGATAATCGGCGAGCTGGGTTCAGGTTTGGCAGCTAATTGTCTGGCGCAGAAAGTGGGCAAATGTCGGCAACCTCGAAGGCTTTTGGCTATTAATACGAACGCTGTTTCCATCACCGCTTTCGGAAATAGTTTAAAAGCCTTTTAAGCTTTTTTAAGTAGTAATATCATAATAACATAACCGAATTAAGATAGGGCCGCCTTTAAGCTATCCCCTTTTGTAATAAAAAGGAATTTTGGCAATCGGCCCACGCTGCAAAAAATGTCGCTGTACGTACATAATTTCATATATGTATTTATGCGTTTAGAACATAGTAATTACCTCCTCCTTCTTTAAACGATACCCCTGGGAGTGCCAGTCCAGGTACTGGGTTTCTCATTTGGAATCGGTTCAAAATTAACAGAACAATCGCAGGGTCAATGTTGATATGCGTACTAGGCGCCTCCATAATGAAATTATCAACTGCTCCGGACCTCGTAGCGGTCAAGCCTACACCAGGTCGCAGACCAGTTCATTAGAAAGACCACAACTCTGCAAGCGATTCGCAAAGAAATCTGCTGAGAGTACGATCGAAAGCCACTGTGTAATACCGTTTTTCTTTCAAGCCCAGCTCAATCCATGCCTCCACTGAAGTAAGTCAAGTGGGCTAACGACTACCCGTATGAACTTGGGGGATTGATAAACTAATTTATCAACTCGCATTCATTTTACACTCTAATAAAAGTATAGAAATAGCGATACCACATTTAATTGACATTTAAAAGAAAACAAAAATTCTCGTAAAAACAAATGGAATATATTATATAGCTTATTTATAAATAGTTAAACTATACTCTTAATTTTAAAAAATCATTTTGGCTATTCTGTTGTAACTACTCGGTGATTTATTAAAGCAGGATAACTAACTCACTGTTGCTTCTCTCTCTCTCTTTTTCCAAAAACCTCTACAATTAACGTGCTTAAAACCGATAAGCTTGGCACACCAGCTGCTTTAGTCTCGCGCAAAATTGTATAATTAGGTAAATTTTGTTGATATAAATCCTCACTCATTAACCTAAAACAATGAATTCCCGCTCTGTTTCCACATGCAGATGATATTTTGATTAAAAATGGCGATTCAAGATTATTCAATTATTTTTACGATCGGCATTTCTGACCAATTCTCCTATTCAAGAAGCCAAATCATTTTATGAGGCCAAAAACAGTCAAGCATGGTAATCCTACATCAACATAAAAAAAAAAAAAAAAAATCTTTTGGAAAAATTAAATGTGCAGAGAGTTAAATATTTTATTTTATTTTATCGTCCGGTAAAATTCATAAAAATGAATGAGCTGGTTCTGATATCAAACATTTGAATTGGAAATAAAAACCCGCAAACTAGTAGTCTCGGGGGTTGCTGGACCGATCAGGAATTCCGCGAGTGAATTTGATCATTCTCAGCGTGGGTTTGCTGTGCACCTCTCGGTGTCATCCACCTGCGAGCGATGAAATTTTGGGGTTCGAATCCCGTTATCCGATGTTTTTGTTACTTTCCTCTTCTCCTGCGTTTATACTTCTATTGTGTTCACGGATTTGGATATTCGAACTCCTATATGCTACGAGACCCCGTTTATACTTCTCCTGCGTTTATACTTCTATTGTGTTCACGGATTTGGATATTCGAACTCCTATATCCGATATAGGATAATTATCCACTAGAGGCAGACAATTGCAGTAAGCGTCAGCCTCCCAAACGAAAACGACCCGCTTTTAATCTACAAAAGCGCCCTCTAGCGACGCCTAGTGAATAATCGAGATACAATCTACCACTAAACCACGCATGCGCACAGCATAAACTTAATGATTACGACTCATGGCGCCACCGTAGAGGCAAACTTCATTTAGCTCTTTTAGAATACGTCGATAATCGTCCAATATCGAAGTCCGTGGCTGTGTTATTCCGTAATTGTTAATGTCTGTCTTTGGAATCAAAATGCACCTGCATGCAAGGAACACCAGAGATGAAAGGTCTATCACAAAGCAGACGTATATCTCTATAAACTCTCATAATGGAACAACTGAATTTGGAATTTACATTGCTTACAATTTAAATTTTTTTCGGTTAGTTCACGGTAATAAGGATTTATTTGTCAAATGTCGACTGGAGTACACATTCGAATATATATTGTTCTTCACGTTTACTTTGAGAACCACCCATTTAATAAATTCTCCATCATTACTTTCTGTGCAATTATAAATGTCCAACAGTTAAAATATAGAAACAAGAGGAAAACATTTTCTATATTTTCTAAATCATCTTCAGGGCATTTTCGTAATTTGTATATGATTTACCAATACCAAAAATTGATGTTGCACTATCAACAAGCCAGGGGCAGTAAGAATTTAATTGGACGTTAGCTGTAATAGCATTTTAAGTTGGAAATTCAAAAGGAGCCACAAAACAATGTTGGAGATGCAAAAATAGGTTCCCTGAGGTAATGAGCTATCAATGAGAAAATAATTGGTAATGAGCTATCAATTTTGTATGAAGTTATAAAAGTAAAAAGATGCTTTGAAATGACTGAAAGTTTGCTATTCTACGTAAGACAACAGTTGAGTAAAATAGAAAAGGCTATTTATTAAAAAAAATTTTTTTTGGACATTATTGTGTTATTGTAATTGTATTTAGTTTAAATGATGTTTTTATTTTGGAGGATCTTTCACAAAATTTTATTTTTGAACAATTTAACAAGAAGTGACATTTTTAATGAACAAGAAATATAGATGAAGTTATTTAATGATAATACTGACAGTAAATAAAACACAATGCAACAGTTTAATCTATGCCAAAGGATTATTCAAATATGCTAAATTTAATAGGTTTGTTTTCTAATTTGAAATTTATAGGCCTAAAAACAGAGTTCGGGTACTAAAACTTTTTTATTTTCCATAGGTAGAATCAATATTTTTATACATCTTTCATTATAAAAAAAGACTGACTGACTGACTGAGGTCTAGCTTCTCGGAGTGCCAGCGCAGCGCGCGTACCTCCAGTATGTAATGTTAGGGATGTTATTGTTGTGGATGTGCGTAGATAGCAGCGAAGCTGCCTGTATCAGTACAGAAAGTCATTTTTCTGGATGTTGGGTGTGCATGTCGACCCTTCCTCCCCCCACCATAGGTGGTCTTCACAGGAAGGGTTGCTCGACGTGTGTGGCGTGTAAGGGCTTAAGGTTGATCTTGAAGGGCATGGAGAACAGCCTTGGGGCGTTTTCTATGCTGTGGGTCCGACGGCTCATAATCTGGTAGAGTGGCAATAATTTCGTTAGGAACGTTTCGTATGTTCCTGTAGAATCTCTTGGAGATTTTCAGTAAGTGGTGCTTGAGGGTCTTCATACAGAGGTCTTTGAGTATGATGTTGTTGGCAAGTAGTGGGTGACCGTAACGGATGGTTCGTAGAAATTTACTTTCTTTTGCCACTAGGGCTTTGATGTGGGTGTTTGCCGCATAGGCCCACACCGGGGCAGCATATGTGGCCAATGGTCTAACAGTGGCTTTGTATAAAAGCACTTTGTTCTGTGTGCTGAGTTTGCGCGTATATATGAGGCTGGAGATTCTCTGGAAGGCTCCGGTCATCTTGCCTCTGGTTCTATTTATGTGCTTCTTCCAAGTAAGCAGTTTGTCAATTTCGACACCAAGATATGGTGCGCTATCAGCCCATTCCAGTACCGTGTTGTCGACATGTAAACGGGAGGGTGGGAATTTCCTTCCAACGGAGAGTGCCTTGCATTTGGAAGGGTTTAACTTTATTTTCCAATTCCGCATCCACAACTCAAGTTGGTTAATGTGGTGTTGGAGATTCGTGTGGAGCGTTCTTGCGTTCTTGGCTCTGCCGATGATAGCAGTGTCATCCGCATACAAGGCAATATCAGTGGTTTGGTTTCTGGGTATGTCGTTTACATAGAGACTGTAAAGGGTTGGGCCTAGGATTGAACCTTGTGGCACTCCACTCTTGATGGGAAAGTTGTCCGAGACAGCATCTTGTATTCTGACCGAATAGCTGCGTCCCTGTAGATAGTTGTAAAGGAGATGGACAAGAGAGTCTGGCACGCCCATACCGAACAGTTTGTAAATGAGTCCGACGTGCCAGACTTTGTCGAATGCCTTTGAAATGTCGAAAAGGACAATCGCCACACTGTCTTTAGCTTGGACGGCTTCAGTCAGATGTTCGACTACCCTGAGGAGTTGATGTGTAGTACTATGGCGACTTCTAAAACCAAATTGTTCTGGTATCAGAATACTGTTGCTTTCGAGGTGAGTGGCGAGACGGTTCAGTATGACCCTTTCCACAACTTTGCCAAGTCCGCAGAGCAAACTGATAGGTCGGTAAGATGTTGGGTTAGTGAGATCCAAGCCTTGTTTTGGAATAGGGCAGATAATAGCTTTTTTCCAAGTTTCAGGGTAGTATTGAAGCTTCAAGATAGCATTTGTGATACTGGTGAACCGGAGGATGGTCTTGGCCGGTAGGTTTTGAATGACCGTATTGGAGATTTGATCATGCCCAGGGCACTTTTTCTTTTTTAATTTGGCGATGATGTCGATAATTTCTGAGGGTAGGACACCTTCGATGGGGATCGTGGGTGGGGTTTGAAGACGAGAAGTAACTTCGTTCTCAATATCAATATCGGAGAGTAGACTGTTAGTAAACTGTTCCTGATAAGCGAGTGCAATAGCGTTGGCCTTATCCTTGTTGTAAAGAGCGTATGAATTGCCCTTACGAATAGGCGGGAAGTCAGTCCTTTTCGTGGTGAGCTTTTTCATCGCTCTCCAGACCGAGGAGTCTTCAGTTGTTAAGGTGGAAAGGTGGTCGGCCCAGGCTTGCTGCTTGTGATTACGTATGGCTGTGCGAGTTTCAGCTTGTAGGCGTTGGAACACCACACGATCCGCGGGGTACCTGCTCCGTTGGTAGATCTTACGGGCTTGGTTCCGTGCGTGAATCATCAGACGGATGTCCGGGGGCAGGTAGGTAGTGAGGTGGTCCTTGGCGGGACGAGAGGCTGCTTTAAGTGCTTTGTTAATGTCCTGAGTCAGTAAAGAGACCTCATCATCAATGTCATTGATGCTGTTTATCCGGGGCATTCGGAGAGGGTCGCTGATGAGGTGACTGGCAAAGAGGTTCCAATCCGTTATAGTTCTGCGTTTCTGTGCCGTTGTTTCATAACTGATGTTAATGGTAGACACAATGGGGAGGTGGTCAGATGTAAACATCTGTAGTGTTGCCACATCCGGGTATTGATGTAAGTTTCTGTGAAGCATGTAGTCGATGGTGGAGCTACTGCTCTCAGCAAAGTGAGTAGGAGTGGAAGGGAATGCCATGAGGATGTGTTCTTCCATGAGTAACTTCAGGAGATTGGTTCCATAAGTGTTGTTGTATTTGCAGCCCCAAGCCAGGTGGTGGGCGTTAAAGTCCCCCATGACAATGTTAGTAGGACAGTATTGGAAAATTGTTGTGAGGTCCCTAGTTGGGAAGCGTTTGCGCAGTTTAACGTATGCTGACGTGATCATAATTCTGGGACTTGCTTCGATGATGATCGAGAGTGCGTCCAGAAATTCCAGATTTAGGTCGGTCACACGATGATGTTGGATAGTGTTTTTAATATAGATAGCCAGTCCGCCAGCGGTGCGCCCGCCAGGGAGGCGAGGGCGCTCTTGACGGTGCAAGACATAATTCGGGATATTGTATGCAATATTGGGTTTAAAAAGAGTCTCTTGAATGAGCGCAATGTCTATCTCACTCCTGGTGAGAAAGTCTCTAAATTCTGAGATTTTACCGTGGAGGCTCTGGGCGTTCCACGATAATATGTTCAGCTTATTCTTCGTGGTCATTGTCGTCCTCGAAGTGTCTTGTGTACGCTTCCAGTAGAGCGAAGGCCCTGTCCATTGGCTGCGTTATTTGTTTAATACTTCCGGCGACCTCGCGGAAGAAGTTGGTCATTTGCCTCACATCGAGTAGTTGGGAGACTTCTCTCAGCGCCGTGAACATTTCCATGATTGGAGTCATAGGGCCGTTGGCAGTATTTGTGCTTTGCACCGGGTTGTTGGTCGGCTTAGTCTGTTTGTGGACTTGGTTCTGAGTAGTCGTTTTCTTGATGAGATTCAGACCGGGGGGGGCGGTTCTCTTGGCCGCTTCCTTCTTCTTGTTCCTCAGTCTGGCAGCTTGGTTTGGCCTGGATTCCTTGGAGGTGGACATAGAAGTGCCTTCCATGGGGTCAGCAGTGGTTTGTGTTGGTTCTGAACGTTTCTCTTGCACGACAGTGGTCGTGGACGAGGTGTTCTTGGCCAGTGGATTCTTTGTGGTTTCTTTGGGAGGGTTAGATTGAGGCTGATTAAGTTTCATGCTCTTCAGGGATTTAGGTTTATTAGTTGGGTTCCTAGGGCAACCGCGGTAACTGGAGACGTGAGGGCCTCCGCAGTTTGCACATTGAACAGGGTCCTGCTTCTTGGTAGGACACAGCGTGAAGGTGTGCGGGCCGGCACACTTGAGACAACGGGGTGTCAGCGTACAGCGCGCAGAGTGGTGGCCAAAGCCCTGACAATTATGGCATTGCTTGGCTTTTGTTGGTGGACGATAGGGTTCCACAGTGACGCGCATGTATCCGTATTTTGTAATATTGAAAATTTCTTCATAGTTTGGTGTAGGTAAGAGGGCAACCAAGAGGATCGCCCAATTCTTCTGATATTTTTTCGAGTATAAGAAATTGAGGCTGACTGGCGAGAAGCCCTTTTCCTTGAGGAATTCCTCGATTTCTACGATCTGAGTGGAGGCCGGGATACCCTTAATGACAACTTTCTTAGGTCGTTGAGCTCTGGGGTCCATTGTCTGGAAGCCAATTCCCTTCTCCTTGAAATAGGCTTGAACAGCCCGGAACTTGGATTCGTCGTTGAGAACGATCTTATGCTTATCACCTGTAAGCTTGGATTCGAAATCCTTACCAATAATTTTGGATAAAGCATCCAGGTCGTTAGCATAGTTAGATTTCAGTTCAGCATAGATGGTATGCTTGGTGATTTTCATCTTGGGTGGAGTTGGGGGCTGTGGTTCATTTCCCACATCCATGCGTAGGTCCTCGCTTGGATCGTGGTTTGGCACTTCAGGGAGGGTCTGCAAAAGTTTTTAATATAAGAATGAATCAATTTTATATTTCTGGTGGTATTTTTCTTGTGATTTTTATTTCGATAAAGCTGACAGAATTAATTTGTTTTAAGGCACTGACATTTCTCCATTCCTCTGACCGAAAGTGTACCGGAGATCCTAGTGGAGAAGCCGATGTTGCCCTCTATGAGTAGTCTCCTAAGTTTGATCCATTTCGAGATGAGAGATCTACCACCCGCATCTGAAACCCCAGCAGGGTCGGCCCGACACGGTATGCAAGTTAAGCATCGCATCGGGACGCCATCTTCCAAAGGGCACCGTTTCGGACTCAAAAACTGGGCGTCCCCTTTTATGATCTAGAGCATAAAAGGGGGCGCCTTTCTATGTTTGCAGAGGGACATTACATACCCTAGTTCCGTCCCTGAACCCCAGACGTATTGTTTGAACATTTAGGACATTACAGCTGCAACACTTATAACGTGCACCAGCTCCCTAACTTTAGTGGACACATTCCACAGAAGAGTCAATCGAGAAAAATATTCACCGTACCAAGCACTGGCCGATGCCAGTACGACTGTACCTCTGTGGTTCTTATGGTTATGAGAACTGAGTTAAATCGATTGATCTACATTAAATCAGGAAATATTTGAAAAAAAATATTTAAAATGAACTTGATTTATTTGAATCATATCGGTTGTATGCTTCAGGATAAATTAAGCGAATGTTTTTTATAGTCAATGAATTTCAGATAAATTGAAAATAAGACTCCGCCTCCAGATTAGAAAATGACTTTTCACCATACTTACATACCTTAATTAATAGATTTACTATCAAATTTTCATATATATATATATATATATATATATAAGTCATCTTCATGGACCTGTCAATAATCACTTTGTGATAATGGTGAACTTTCCGACGTTGGTTTACTAAAACTAATAGATATATTCGAGGAAATCACTCGACTCTATAACTGC
>JAWZYV010016466.1:0-39022 GCA_038373885.1 Cheiracanthium punctorium | reverse complement strand
CAATCCTGGATAGAGGCCTGATATTGCAAATCAATTCGATTGCATGAGAAAGCATTTGTTAAAGATATGTTTGTTACATGTATCACTGTATCAAGAACGTCCAAATATAATTTTCAATCGTGTCCAGTGGCATAGCCAGAAATTTTTTGGGGGGGTTCGGTTACGACTACTGCAACTCATATATATGTATACGTGTGTGGGATAAACGCGTGAAACATATACATTTTTGTGGTAAAAAATTCCTCATTGGGGGGGGGAGGTGTTATGACCCCCCTAATCCTTCCTTGCCTACGCCACTGATTGTGTCCCATGCATATTACAGATAGAACTTTAGTATATAGACGAATATCTGATAGTTATTCTGATATTTAAAGATCAGCTGGATAGACCAAATACTGGATACTTGCCGGATATCCATTACAGCCCTAATACCCATACCTACCAACTGCATCAGTTCTTCTAGAGCAACTCCATAATTATGTTACTGCTCCCAGGCACTCCGCAAAATGCAACATTTTTTCTAAAAAATAGCCAATATTGGAATTGAGCTTTTTTTTTTTTAAAAAAAAGGAGAAAAAAGAATGCAAATTCCTAAAAAAAACATATTTCATCCTATAGGAACAAAGCGATCCATTGGCTTATGGGTTTAAAAGTTAGAATGGCTTCAACACTCACTATCCCCCATCCAGAAAAAGTACTTCATAATTCACTCAGATCCTTTAAGCGTTCTTGAAAACCTGAAATCAGGTTCTCCTTCCAATAGCTATATAGGTAAAGTCCTACATTTGCACAGACAACTTACAAGTAGCGGTTATGACATACTTTACTGCTGGGTACCCAATCATATTGGGATTCAGGGCAATGAGAAAGCTGACTCAATGGCTAAGCATTCTACCCTGCCTTATACATGCCCGTTGCCTTACAGTGACATTAAACCAGCAATTTCTAACTTAATAAAAGTCACATTGGGTAACGACTGGAATACCGAAAGAGTAAATAAACTACATAAAATACACCCAACTCTCACCTACTGGCCCTCTCATCCCAACTGCAAGAACAACGTCATTCTGACACGTCTCCGCATTGGACACACCAGACTCACTCATAAGCATCTACTCCTGGGCGAGCCTGCCCCGGAGTGCCCACATTATCATACCAACCTCACCATTCGCCAACGAACACAAAATCGTCAAACTATAAAATTTACGGAATAGATAAGATTTTAATCAGTCGATTCCTCATCATACGATTCCTCATGGAATGAACACAATTCGCAATAGCTATTACTCAAAGTATATACGATATGAAGATGCGTTAGAGATATCAAATCGCTAAGACAAAATGCACAGTTTGCAGCTGTATTTTGACTTGTAACAATTTTTTAAAAGAGGATATTGCCTAATTATGGCAAGGTTGTGAATGCATCAAAATTCATAAATATATATAAAAAATATGAATATATATATATATATATATATATATATATATATATAGTTAAATTTTATGCAAAAGCAAACAAAAATATAGTGATTACACACGTTACATAGCGCTAATTAAAGCTGCTTAAAGTAAAACGTGTCAAATATTATTTAGTAAGTACAAGATGAAAGCCCCCCCAGACCAGCCATTGTTGTTATATAAATAAAACATAAAATGCATTGTCCTCTTCAGAGGGGGAAATGCACAACCCCGAATCATAGGTTTTAGACTCACAGCCTGAGGTTTTGCCAAGGAAATGTGTTATAGTAATGACTGTATTCAGCAGAGATTAAAATAAGTTTTTTTTTTTTTTTTTTTTTTTTTCCAGTAAAATGAAAATCCTTATATTAAATTAGTCTTATTTGCAACAAGACCCGCATCAAAATGTTAAAACATCGTCAGCAAAGTTGTACTCAGCAGATAAACAATCGGTCTATCCATTCCCCTTCCGCCGGAGGTATAAATTCCGCATATGCGTACAAACTCTCACTCTCCACCGTTATGTCGTAGATGATTTCCGTGGGCACCAGTGACGTATCGTCTGGTGCACAGCTGGGCGGCAAACACGAAACACATGCAGCACCACAGGATGTAGTGTGGACCGCTCTGCATGCATCGTCTGCTGAAAGTGTGCGTAAAACTGTACGTACCTCGCCCTCAGGAGGGCGTCGCGGCGATGGCTGTCGGGGCAGTCCAAGATTTGCTGCATGCCCTTGATGATGTCTTTGTCGTGGAACCTCTTGACGGTTTCCCTCATCACTGCCTCCAGATCTTCGGGCAGGTCCGCCAATACTTTTATATTAAACATTTGAAACTCTCCAAAATTGTTTTACTAACTTCTTTCTTTAAAACTACTTTTATACTAACCTCACTATTTGGCATCTTTTAACCTCATTGCACTGCTTTTAATAATCTTTACCAAATTTTTTTAACTGTTCCCATCCGAAACTAGATGCTTTGTTTGAAACCCCACACTATAATTTATTTGCATGTCTTTGACGCATCAATATTTTTTATTTGGTATGAAGTGTTCACTTTAGTCTGACTAGTATCTGGATGGGAGCCTCCATTCAGATGTCTTATTTTACTTTATCTACTTTTTACACCTTTTGAATTTTACTTTTTATCATTTTAGCCTTTATGGATTTTAGCGTTTACAGGTTTTATGTGACACCTTTTACTTGGAACCAACTTTCTTTGGTATTATCACATAGTCTGGCACAATATGTCCTTTTTTGGATCTTGTGCCATTAAGAACCAACCAACTGATGAATAAAATCCATTAGAAGGTGTATCTATTGAGATCCAAAAATATTTTTCTGGATCATTTGTGCTTATATTATTTCTTAGTTGTTTAATTGCAGCTATTTGTGACAGTCTGATCTCTTCATTTACTTCATTCAGCATCTCCACTGATTTAAATATTTTTGAGAATTTCTCCTCAATATTCTCTCGGATGCCACTAAAGTATTTGTAATATTTTCAACATGTCGCACGGTGGAAAATTAAGTGACCTGATAGCGACTGCAAAACTCTGCACAAAATTGATGTGTATGAGAAGAGCAGTGATAGACTGCAGAGGCTAATAAATTCATTTGACAAAATTGATTTTAGAAGTGATAACTATTTTTATGAGGTTTCTGTGTTTGAATCAAAAGATAATTCTTCTAACGTGGTAACTAAACATTTATATACCTTTTTAAACCTTATCAGTCCATTGTGATTTTTCAACCCATCTAGTTTTTCCACATTGGAATAATAGTTGCCCACTTGTTATTTGGAAAATCATTTTTTTATGTATTTTTCTGATAAATCAGTTCTTTTCGCTGATGATCTGATAAAATTTCAACAGCTTTTACTGTTCCAATTCAATTTCGTATTTCCGAAATCTCACAGGTATGACACAGAGAAAATTTAATGAACAAGAAGAAAAGTGAATATGCTGGACTTCAGGATATGTTTTTCGAATGAGCACCTGTACCCCATTGAATGACCCTTTCATTGAGGCAGTGCCATCATATCATTGGCAAACAAGGTTATCACAATTCATACCAAATTCTCAAAGTGAACTCAATTTTTTCTCTCCTATTATTTGGCCTGTCAAGTTCTCTACTCTTACTACAAAGCAGAGAAAATCCTCTTTTATAGCAAGTATATTATCTTGTTTCTGCGTATACCGGACAGATATGGATAAGTCTTCTAATCTAGAGATAACCATTGTCTCATCTGCTAAAATTGAAGAATACTGAGTTTCCATTAAATTATTAACAATTTTTTTCAGAATAAAATTTCCACAAATTGATATTAATTCATTTTGAATCTTTGGGCTAATGTATGCTGCATTAAGAGCCACATTTTGTAAATGATCGGCTAAATTTTTGTCACAACTTCTAAGTTTTAATCGAAGTTTAGCTCTGAAATTACCGTCATTTACTTTAGGTTCCTCATAACTATTTATGATTGGACCGGAGTCGTTAGTTCCTATCAAAGCCAAACCTTGAAGACCACAAAATTTTGTTTCTATAATAGAAATTAACTTTTTTCTATTTTCTTCAACTTGTTTCTTTCTAGTCTCACTTATTATATTTCAAACATCCAAGTTACTATCATTGCATATTTTAGAAAATTACTCCCATGACCATTAAATTTTTGAGATATACATTTGAGCTTTGTTCATTGAAACACTGTAGTGCATGTTTCTGATTCCTGAAGGGTTCTGTAACTAGGCTCTTGAGCTTTTGATCTGACCGTTTTCCAGAACTGTCATGTGCAAATAGCACATAGTATTTACAAAGTGCCCCATGAGATTTCAGGTGTATTAACCATGGAAATCTATACATCCATTGTTTTTAAATCAAAGTTTCTTTTTTCCAAACACAGTAGCTGGAAACTCAAATGATTCGTCTGGTATCCAAGGATTATTTAGGAGTGTTGTGGAATAACAACTCAACTTGTCACTGAACTAGCTACACCTCAACTCCACTCATCTCTAGTAGATTGCAGATCACATGTGAACAAATCATGTGCGAAATCTAATGAAGTGTGTGATTGAAACTTAAAGCCTTAGTTTTTATTTGTATTATTAATTTCTGTTTCAGACCATTGATGCATTACTGTTTCATCTTCAGGTTATGTGCTTAGCTTGCTTAAATTGCATAAATTAAATCTGCTGGAAATAGCTAATTGAACTGTAGATTCTTAGGGCTAATAGTGAGACGCAGTATGGGTGATCTTAAAATAGAAATCGATAAACTGGAAGGTGCAGAAAAGTGGAATAAATGGAAGTGGCACATGAAAATGCACTTTCAGCAGTATGAATTAACATCGATTATTGATGGATCCCATAAATGTACAGAACTTGCACAAGATAATGTCGCCGGCTCGAGCAGCCAGAAAAACGTGACAGAATGATAGCGTGATAATGCTAAAGGGGCCGCACTTATTGCAAGTATGTTGAGTTCTGTTGCTGATTTAGTGATGATTTATATTGATGCAAAAGATATTTGGGAAAAATGCATCAGCGTCTTTGAACAAAGCAGTATCCAAAGACTTAACTTGTTAATGACACTGTTTTTTCAAGTTAGTAAAGATCCAAATGACAATGTTGCAGCCTATGCTGCTAAACTGGAAAGAATTTTCAGATATGAAATATGAATTAAAATGTATTGGCTCAAGTTTGATTCCACCAGATCTGTTTCATGGGAAAATTCTGCTGACTGTAGGACCTAATATCAAGAGTGCAATAGTTAAAAGAACATAATATTTAAAAGTGCGTTAAAAGAACATAATATTTAAAAGTGCGTTAAAAGAACATAATATTTAAAAGTGCGTTAAAAGAACATAATATTTAAAGGTGCGTTAAAAGAACATAATATTTAAAAGTGCGTTAAAAGAACGTAATATTTAAAAGTGGTGCCATTTACGTAAATTTCGGCTTCCAGCTATTTCAGTTCTTATAGAAATCTGGAATAGATAGATGTCCTTCGAGTACATATAATGCAGAAAGAAAATAATAACGAAACATGGAATTTTCCAGGAAGTCAATTGAGTGGATTGGCAATAAGAAGAATAAAGAAACCCGTAAAATAAACACATGAAAGCTCTGTATAAATAAATAGGCTTTGCTTGTGTATCCCTTCCCTTTTCGCCATAGAGTACTTAAGTTTGTGTTTCAGAAAACAGTGTTTTCTTTATCTGGATGTGTTTGTAATAGTCTTCAAGTTTCTGAAAGCACTGAGAGGCAGTACGTCGAACACTGTCAAGTTTCTTTGGATCAAACTGCTAATGTGGCAGAATTGGATCATGTACGAAAGCTTTCTTATCCTTAACACATCTCTGCCAAAATATATCAAAATCATTAAGTTTTGCTGAAAGGATATTTGAAAGATATTGAAATTTAACATCTATTCATTCAAAATGAGATTATTCATCAAATTTATCATCAATTATGACCCACTTCAATTTTTTTTTTTTTTTTTTTTTAAATGAAACCTTATTGCTGCGTACTGAACCCTGCTGAAGTAAGCAATGGAAATATCCAGTCTGCTAGCATCGGAGCTGAGAAACTCAGCTTCGATGCTAGCAGACTGGATATTTCCATTGATTTCTTCAGCAGGGTTCAGTACGCAGCAATAAGGTTTCATTAAAAAAAAAAAAAAAAAAAAATTGAAGTGGGTCATAATTTCTAAATAGCCAGTGCACTTAGAAGCGGCATCACTAGATTCTGTGAATGAGAAATCATTTAAAAAATAACACGAGACGTTTATAATTTTGTAAAATTTTCTCGATGCTATCCTCTACTGCAAGATTCAAATTATGTGCTGTACAATGAATGTTATGTTGCTTGAGGCTATAAATCCAAAATTAACTTTTGTAAGCTATTGAACTCCCTTCTCATGTTGAAGCATCATCATAGCATTGTCCTAGTAGGTCATCAAAATGCAAATCGAGGTGTAAAGAATATCTTTTATATATTGAAAAGAGTAGAGAATTTCGTATTTGGCATTTCGTACAGTCCAATAAAATCTTCATACACTTCAAATTTGCTGCTATCTGTAACATAAAACCACTTGCTTGTCAGTAGAAATGTCAGAAGTTTCGTCCAAGTTTTATTCTCTCCAAAAACAGAACATACAACTGCATTAGCTATGACTTGGATAATCTCATTTTGAACGTCATGTGAAAGCCATTTATATCCAACTAGAGTCACCCACAGGTGCAGTTCAGGAACATCAATCTTTCTTAACTCAAGTAGTTGTCGAAAATTTGAATTTATGTCATCGTGATTTCGTACAGTCAACCCCTGGTGACAAAGAAACTGAACAGTTCTGAAAATCTTAAGTAATGCAGTTCGATATTTTTTATTTGAGGAGTCAAATGGCTATTTAGCTGAGTAGCCACGTTTAGTTTGGACACTAATGCCAGTTTCATTGTTCCTTCAGTATGTACATGTGTTTTTTCATGAGTGCAAAATTTTTCTAAGGCTTTCTTCCGATTTGAAAAACCTGTAGAAACGAAAGTTTTCTCGTTTTTACTGTTAGCAGAAAGCAATCCCTTGCCCGAAGCATCCTTACATGTTGCACAAAATGCTTTATTAATAGTTTCGTTCCATTCAAACCATTTAAATTGTTCCAGCCAGGAATTTTGGAACACTGTACCTTTACTATTTGCCTTTTTATCAGGTAAAGAGTATATACTCTTTACCTCAGATCAAGTTTAAAACTATGATCTGAGAAGAAAATAAGTAGAGGCAGAAATACTAAGATCAGTGCAGGAGGTAGACTTAATACTACATGAATTCATTCTTAGACACCCATCTGAACCGCCTTTATGACAATCATCCTTCCTGTACTCCTCCTTTTGCACTAAGGATTCGTAGGAGCCTCGTTGGTACCCAACTGGAGGATGTTAATGCATCCACATGCTTTTTTTCATGAAATATGGCCGTGGACTATGTTGCTGATACCTTAACAACCTTTTGAAGGCTTTACAAAACCAAACACTGACCCGAAAGTATATCAACAGCTATTTCTAGACCACAAAAACTGATATCAAAACTACGAAGACGCACAACGAAGTGTTTCTTGTTGCGCCATTTTGCCAAACTGAACAGTCTTTCTATATTTTGTGTGTATGTGCACCAGTTTAGGATCCACAAAATTATTCTGGTAATTCACTTTCAAGGGTTGGAATACCGCTGCTTCTAATTCATCAGTTTTGTAATTTTTTTCATGGGTCTGAGAAAGTTACAAAGTTTTTTATTTACTTTCCTTCTGCAATGTTGTTCCTAATTTCAGCCATTAAAATTACGGCATTTCAATTGGGAACTTTAAAGATTAAACACTCGTTGGTCTCTTTGCACAGTTCTCCAAATATCCATCGTTCTGAAATAGTCGATAGCATAATCTTAAAATATGAAAGTTGTCAACAGGATAATCCTAATGTACCAAACAATCATCTTCAAATTATATCTAATTATCAATTTTCAAAAATGGACATTAATTATTAAATAAGTTCCTACAGTTAGTGTATGAAACACAGTTAAATTCAGTTACAACATTTTTGATAATATCTGATAATTATTTATGATGAGCCCCTCAGGGGAAGACCTTTAGGTTTTTACGGGTGTCGCAATCCCAGGGCCCCAGCGATCTTTCACTTCTCTTTCCTCTACTCTCCCCTCCTCTTAGCTTTATCCTTCACTTTCCTCCTCAACGTAGTTTCCTCTTTGGAGGTGAGGGCCCCCCTTCAGAAGCTGTGGTCACTCTGTACCATCAGCTTCTATTGGCGGAAAACTACCCACATGTTTGCCATGCGTGGAGACCCGTGTCCCCGGAAATGGTGATCCTGGTAATTGAGGGGTCTTCCCCAACACATTACTTTGGCCTCGGCTTCGGGTAAACGGGAGGTACACAGCGTTCCCCTGTGTATCAATTGGCTGGTGGTACTGACTTGCTCAACTGCTAGGGATCAAGCAATCGGACATCTACTGGGCACATCGTTAAGAGTGGATGCTGCCTAAGGGATGTACTGTGCACGTATAGGCCCGACTAGCACTGGTGTGCAAAGGCACACCCCCTCGTTGGGCTCCGTGGTGGGTGGTGCGGTCAGGTCCGAATATCAATTCCCCCAACATGGCTTTGGAAAATTCTTCATCTATCGTCAACGTTCCGCTACCAATAATTACCATGAAAACATGGACTCTCAAATTTTGAACACGAATGCTCGATTCTTTATTATCAGGCATGAAAACAGCTGAAGAGGAAATACACGTGGACATATTTTCCAGCAAAAAATTGAAAAATTTACGTGCACATATTTTCAGAAATGTTTGGATTAGTGATGAAATTCCATCTATTTATACACATATAAGTTCATATCTCCCCCCGAAAAATTTTCCTGGCTACGCGCCTGTTGATAATGCAAAAACATGGAACTGGGGAATAATGTGTGAGCTTAAATTCAACCACTGTTAAACTAAATGGTGTACTAAACAATTTCTACCATTTAAATTTCAACCACAAATTGACTGTGATCCTGAAAAAAATAATTATGCTCTGTAAATGTTTAATAATCAGTTTTAGATATACAATAATTCAATTGGAAAAAGAATAATTCTTTAATAAATGTCTAAATATTTTCTCAGGTAAAATTTTAGAATCTTAGCAGTGTTGCAGCACATCAGCACACAGAAGTGGAACTTATGACAGGGACATATGTTCTGCTCCTTCCTATATTAGCTGCAAAATACCAACTCACAAGATTATGCTTTTTAAAATTAACTGTAAAAATAATTACCAAAGAAAACCCTGCACATGAGAATAAAATGAAATAGCGATTTTCCTGATTTTAAAATTGAAGTGAAAATGTTTCAGAAATCAATAAACATATTATGGGGAAAATAATACTTTTCTGTTGAGTTACTAAAATGCCTTAAATTTTAATTTAACAATAGAGTATTAAAAACTCTGTTTTACATCTTGTTTTTAAAATTATTCATTTACCAAAAGGCTGCAAATAGATTGAAGTTCAGTTGGCAAATATGGAACCCGGAGATCGGGGATAGTTAGTTACCATAATTTCGCTAGTATAGTCCGTGGACTATGCATGTCAAAAAGGGATTTTTTTTCAGGACACGGACTATCTGGCTGAAATAAATTTCTTTTGCAAAAAAATTTAGTATATTGATCTTGCTTTTTGATCTGTAGTTAGCGCGCAAGCTCCAGTGAAGCCGACATCTACAGAAATAAATTTGAAGCCGATGCTAACAAATTTATTTCTGTAGAAAATAAAGCACATAGATGCACTTGAAGTGACGGCACGTCGGCATGCAGGGAGCATTTGAATCCCCCCCCCCCCCCCCCCACTATGTCATTTAAAGCATCGACGTAGTTACAGGAGCGGAGAAGCTTCATGAAACCATTTTAGAAATATTTCCGTCCGATATGCAGAAGAACCAAATTTTGAATGTGCTTTAAAAAAAAAATAATAATTTATGTAATGCGGGGGAAAACGGGCCTTCACAAACCGAGGTACCGACGCCGCGTCAACATCGAGAAGGTTGTTATTGTTTTGTCTTCGCTCAGCGAGCTGGCTAATAAAGCAAGAGAGCGAATTATGCTGAGACGTTAAAACATGACTTGTGTCGCCTAGTCGCCTCAATTTCTTTCTTTTTTTTTTTTTTTCCAATTGCGAACGCGAATTTTTAATAAAGAGCATTTTTAAATTTCATATTTCGTTAACTTTTAACCCAGAGAGAGTATCAATTGAATGTTGTTTAAAATTAAGTATTATGTGGATTGACCCATGAAAATTAGTAATGATCTTTTCTTTTTTTTTTTTTTTGCTTGGTTATGTACATTTTCATAAATGATTAATAAAAGTAATCTTTTTATTTATTTAAGGAGGTGATACGTCTTGCCTAAGGACGGATTAATGCAATTTTATGGTTGGTTAGTTGAAATTTGTCTAGTTTATGGAAGTAAAATAGAATTTCTTTTTCTTGTAGCGGAGGAGTAATTGCTCTCCCCCCCCCCAATCCCTTTAATCTGTCCGTGGTCTTACCATTAGTTAACTTTTCACGAAGTTACGGTACATATTTTTAGTAAAATCCGCGTAACTGTTAAAAAAAAAAAAAAAACTGAAAATTTTGGTTTTCTTTTTCTTACGGATTTCTTAACATTAACTCACATTTTAAAAAAGCATTATTCTTTTATTCAGCATAAAATTAAGACGTGTACGTTTTAATAGCTATAAATATCGAAGTATTTATTTATTTAAGAAAAGTATATTTAAACTACCATAAATTATTTTACTTCCTTTGCATGCTGAAGACCTAAAGGAATAAAAGATTTATATTTTCAATACCATTACTAAAAGCTGCACTTTTATAAAAGTTTTATTTGTCGTGTAGACCGTCAGTTTGCTTTATTTAAACAAACATTCCAGTTTAGCATTCATAAAATGTCTGGAAGTTCTCGTTCGGCCGATGATTTTTCCAAAACCAAGCAAATTTTTGGATCCGAAAATGACCACAAACATTTCGTTTTCAATCCACGTTTTCTAATATATTCGATAAATCTGCAATTTTCTCAATAATCCACAATAGAAGTATCAGTTAAGCTGGTACGTGTCCGTGAAAAAAATTTATAGATTCATCAAGTGCGCAAAACAGCAAAAAAAAAACACGTCGCGAGTAACAATAGCTCACCGACAACGGTTTTCCAGTGGCGAAAGGTCTCGATAGATAATTATTGTTGTGTAGTAGTTCGCCAAGTACATAATTAAGTATCAGATGCCTTTCGAAACATCGAAGATCTAAAATAAGAATTTGTCCCTCTGAACTAAGTTTTGAATTTACCAACTCAGGAAATCCGTAACATTGCACTCTAGCTGACTTTAGTCAAGGCGCAGTGCGAGATGCAGTGAAAACGTACATCCCAGGCGCGCATTATCGTCCTCTTGTTACTCTGCTATGTCCGCTGTGTTTTGCTTTAGGTTCGGTAATCACTGTTTTTTTTTTTTTTGAAAAAGCGGAAAGGTTTTAAAAAAATTTCGGAAAGCGGAGGTCTTCCAAAAAAAAAGCGGAAATCTGCCAAAAAAGCGGAAGATTTTCATGCCTGTATTATACACTGTATTGAAAGAAACTTTCACGAAACATCGCCATTCCTTATAAATAAATGCATTACAGCCAATGTAGGTGAGGTCAAAAAAGTAAAAAAACTAAGATCTGGAGACCTCCTAGTAGAAGTGTCCAACAATAGACAAGCATCAAAAATCATGAAAATCAAGAACTTTGTGTTCCCAATGGTTATTTGTGAACAATAAATATCCCAACTCTTATGTGTATTTAATTTCTGACTTACCTTAATTGTGAAACTCTCCAACTTTAAGTGCCACAATAAAAGGTTAAGATAAAGTTTCAACAACTTAAAGTTAATTAAATAAATTCCCAAAGACAAGCAGTTTAATTCAAATGCTAAATGAACTTAAAGGAATAACTTTTGTTAAATTTAAACCTCGCTTTAACCGTGGCTTGCGTCAACAATCGTTTAAGACGCACGGCTCCGATCTCCAGTTCGTCAACAGCCGCCATCTTGGACGGGCGTAATGGTTGGTTGGCGAAGTGAGTATCGCCCGGAGAGAACTGTTTAAAGCTGTTCATCCAATCACCGATGCGCTCCCGAAGCCCGGTAAACGCCGTTCAACCACGCAGCCGGAGAACAACTCAGAAATGAGATGCGCAGTCGGCAGTGACAGATAAAAGGAGGGGCTTTCGCCGTAATCGAGGTAGTTAAGCAGTTAAGCAGACCGATAGCAGGTCGAGGCAGTTAGGCCGATCATGGCAGATCGTCGCCGTTAAGCAATTAGACAGTCAGGCTGTATTAACAGTTGACAGACGTTTTGGCGAGCGGTAATGCTCTTTAAGTTCCAGACATGTTATTTTTAGCCAGCTAAACCTGCTTCTATTTAATCTTTAAAATGATAGTACGTTTTTAATCAACATTTAATGCCGATTTTTTTAACCTGTTTTTAAAGTGAAATAGATGTTAGAATTTCTGTTTGAAGTGCCGTCATATAGAACATCGTGTTTCATCGTAATTTTTACATATCTTAAGGATCTGAAGTTCTCCCTGTGGACTTGTTCTCTTCAAGGTAAAGCAGCTTTTGAAATTGAAATCTAAACGGCTTGTAATGTTTAAATTCATTAAACCATTTTTGCCAGTACTTACGAGTTTTTCAGACTGTGATATATTCCTGTGAGAAAGCATAGCTGTGATATTTAATAGTTCTTTTGCAATGAAATCCTGTTCTACAAGTAATTGCTGACTGTGATACATTTCTGTGCCAGACTGCTATAAATAAAAGTAGATGTCTCTCAATTCAGTTGCTATCCTTGTTTCCATAACACTCTTCACTCATGGCCATCCACTTCTCAACACCAATTTTGTTTCCCGGGTGTTGTCATTTCCAAATTTAACCTGGATTGTCGGCACTTGCGGGAACAATAAGGGTTATGGGCTTGCGTTGTAGAGTGAAAGCCCGTGACTGAAGATATTGAATGGAAACCCCCAGTGCCGAGATGGAGGGGCAACTGTAATATTTGAAGAAATTCTTTAAAGAGGTTTAAAGCTTACCCTGAAATCTCCGGAAGACTTCGATGTTTATCCTGAAATTAGAGGTGATTCTGAATCTAAGTTCAATTTGAAGTTTAAAGTCGAAATTTTTGAAGTTTAAAGCTGAAATTTTGAGGTTTTTAAAGTTTAATGCTGAAATTTTTGATGCTTTTGAAGTTTAAAAAAAAGATTGAGTTTTTTTAGTTAACCCTTGAAAATTTTTTTTGTCTTTGAAATTTGATATTTTTGAAGTTGAAATTTAGTACATTTTCTTTGAAACTTCAAGAATTTTTGAAATCTTTTGAGAAAGATGGCTAATTCACCAGGGATCTCAACTTTCTACCAAACCGAGAAGTTAAATGCTACAAATTACTCCTCATGGTGTGTCGATATGAAGTTCCTACTCTTGGAGAAAAATTGCTATGAAATTGTGTGCGGTAGGGAGAAAAGCCCGGTGATCAAAGAGGGCGCTGTCACAGAAAAGGATGTGGAGGCATTTAACGTCCGAAAAAGGCTTGCATTATCTATGCTGTACCTCAATGTGCACAGTGATTTCCGACAAATTATCGGTGATTTAGATGACCCGTGTGAAGTTTGGGACCTGTTAAGAAAAAATTTCAAGCCCGACAACCGCAGTCATCATATGCAGATCTTCAGTGAATTGATGCAAAGTAGAATTCAGCCGAATGAGAACGTCAATCTTTTTGCCTAAGGATCCAGAGCTTAGCAAACCAGCTCAAGGACAGCGGAAAATCTCTCGATGAAGTTTTTCTGTCATACCAATTTCTTAGAAATCTGCCGTCAAAATTTGATTCAATTGTCCAAAGTGTTCTACGATGGGACAGTGAAAGATTTGTGTTTAAAGATATCGTCTTGGAAGTTGTGGCTGAAGAGACTCGACTAAACCTCCGTGACTCCGATAGAAAGACGTCAACGAAGGAAGCCTTTAGTGTCCAGGGAAACCAGGCAAGGTGTTTCCGGTGCGGTCGTCTGGGACATTTCCAAAGGAACTGTCGTGTCCGTCCAAGGTCTCCTAGTCGTCCCAGGAACAGATCTCATAGTCCGGGTGAGTGCAGAGTCTCCAAATCAACATCCAGCCCAGCAGAAACCGAGCGGCAAAGGTCCCGAGGTAGACGCCAGAACCCAGGTAACCAGTCGAATAAGAACACTATCCCCAAGACCATTAAAGGTAACAATTTAAGTTTTTTTGTGGCAGAGGCCAATCTAAATTGTAATGTCGACAACCATACGTGGATTTTGGATTCGGCCGCCAGCCACCATTTCTGTAATGATCGCAGCATCTTCTCTAATTTTGTGACTGTTGAGAATGAAAATATGGTGCTCGCTCTGGAGGATCTAGAGTTTCCAATTAATGGAAAAGGGGATGTAAAACTTAAATTCGGTAAAAATGAATGTGTTTTGAAAAATGTCTTTTTCTCTCCAAAATTAAGGAGAAATTTACTATCAGGCCCCATGCTCGATCAGAACGGTTTTAAATTTGTAGAGGGAAATGGAAAAATTAAGGTCTTTAAGAAAAATTTTTTTGTATTTTCTGCTAAACTCGAACGTGGCTTGTACCACGTATACCCCAGTCCCGTTAAGCCAGCTTGTAATGCAATAAGTAAAAATAACCTGAGAGAACTCGAATCATGGCATGCACGTTTCGGTCATGCAGGTGTAGATTTCATCACAAAAACTAGTACTCTAAATGCTGTTAAAGGTTTGCCTAACCTAAAGAAACACCCAGAATTTTCATGTGAACTTTGCAAATTAAATAAACACAGGCGGGTATCATTTAAGTCCGTTAGTGGGAGCAAAGTGAGAGGTCCATTAGATCTGATCTGTTTGGATGTTTGGGGTCCATCAAATGTGGTAGGCAAACGTGGGGAAAGATACTATCTGTCAATTATCGATGAATTCTCTAAATATATGACCATTTATCCTATGAAGGAAAAATCAGACGTTTTTGACATATTTACTAGATATGTTTCCCGTGCCGAAAGATCACTTGGGTTAAAAGTTAAAGCTGTAAAAACCGACAATGGGGTTGAGTTTACCAGTAATTACTTTGAAGACTTTTGCACTGAAAAGGGCATAAATCATGAACACACAAACATTTACACGCCCGAGCAAAATGGATCGGCTGAACGACTCAACCAAACTGTTGTAGACGGAGCCAGGACCATTCTCTCAGAAAGTGGTCTTGAAAAAAGCTTTTGGCCAGAGGCCGTGTTATTCTTTGTTCACGTGTGGAACCGGTTATGCCATTCAGAACAGTCTAAAACCCCTATAGAGTTGTTTAAAGGAATCAAACCTTCAGTAAGACACCTTCGAAAATTCGGATCAAAAGTTTACGTTGGTACTCCTCGACCCTTGAGAGGAAAGCTTGACCCGAAAGCCAAAGTAGGCATTTTAGTTGGGTACGCGTTTAGTACCAAAGGGTATAGAATTTGGATCCCGGAGGAGGAAAGGGTGATAGAAACCTGTAACGTGTCATTTCCAAAAGTTTCGGAAAATGACAGTGGAGCGGTGCTGGCGCCCAAAGATGATTCTAGCTTTTCTCAAATTGGTGAAGAGAGTCGAGAATCGGTCGAAGACGAAAGTCGCCCGAGTTCCTCTCCCACACCCAGTATAGAGTCTGATGAAGAATCTGATGCAGATGAAAGTATGCATGATAGTACAATTAGCTCTCCTACTTTTCGCGATGCGATTTGGGTAAGAACCGCCGTCCCTCGACCGGATGGATCCAGGACAGATATTTACTTTCATGAGGGAGGTCAGAAGCGTAAACTGAAAAGCTTAAACGAAATCCAGAAATACTGCGAACAGAATAATATTAAGTTTGATGATGTAACTAAAAGTATGTTCAGTTTTAAAGGAAAGGATTCCTTCCAAGGTGTCATTAACCCTAAGCCAAGCAACGCGGAAGTTAAAGTTAAAAACAAAAGCTGACTAGTACCTGAAGTCCCTCGTACCTATAAGCAGATGCTCAGGTCCCCACAAATTGAAAAATGGAAAGAGGCCATGGATACAGAGTATCAGAATCTAAGAAATAGAAAAGTTTGGGTTTTAACCAGCCTGCCTCCAGGCAAACAAATTTTGGGGTGCAGATGGGTATTTAACATTAAAAGAGATGAGAAGAGAAACGTCGCGAGATATAAGGCCCGCTTGGTGGCACAGGGATACAACCAGGTCAAGGGCGAATCCTATGACGAAACCTTTTCTCCCGTTATAAACTTTTCTTTAATTAGGCTGTTTTTTTCTCTGTTCGTGGTCTTGTTAAAATGGAAACATATGCAGTGCGATGTTGCCTGTGCGTATCTGTATGCAAATTTGGAAGAGGAAGTTTACATGAAACAACCTGAAGGGTACGTAGAGGCTGGTAGGGAAAATTTAGTTTGTCACTTAAAACGCGCTTTATACGGCCTTCACCAAAGCGGTCGTGCTTGGTATTTCGAACTCAAGAATGTTTTGCTAGAAATTGGACTTGGAAAATTCGAATGGTGCAATTGTACTTTCTTCTCTAATAATTCTGCTGTACTTTTAGTCTATGTAGACGACATAGTCATTTTTGGAAGGACTGAAGATGAGATAGGAAAAATTTTAAACAAACTACAAAGCAAATTCGATTTAAAAATTTTGGGAAAAACCAAAAGGTTACTCGGTGTAGAATTTGAAGAGGCTGATAACGGTCTTATAATCCACCAAATTCCCTACATTGACGAAATTTGCAAAAGATTTGATAAATTTAAACTACCAATCTCATCACTCCCAATCACAAAAAGCGTACAGTACAGCAAATTACAATCGCCTCAAACCAACAGTGAACAATATCAAATGCAAATCTACCCATATAGAAGCGTCTTAGGATGCCTATCGTTTCTAGCTAGCCGCACGAGACCCGACATTTCTTACGCCGTAAATATCTTTTCCCAGTTCCAGAGTGACCCGGGCATGGAACATTGGAACGGACTGTTGAAATTACTCGGATACGTAAGAAAGACTAAATCATACAAATTAAAGCTAAAATGTGAAAATATGAATTTAATTGGGTACTCGGATGCAGATTTCGCAGCGAATAGAGACGATAGAATATCCATGGGGGGAGAGTTCATCTGTTTAGATAAAGCACCCATAACTTGGCGTACATTCAAAGAGAAGTCAGTTAGCTTATCCACTATGGAAGCTGAATTTCTTGCCATGGTTGAGAATATCAAAGAACTCACCTGGCTAGATAACGCTCTAAAAGAGGGTAATGATTGTGGGTTAATCAAATATAACTCCAAACCTACTCTATTTGTGGATAACCAGGCTACTATTGATTTCCTTAAAAGCCCGATAGAAAATCATAGAACCAAACATATAGATGTTAGATTATTTTTTGTAAGAGATCTGTTTTATAAAGATAAATTTAAAGTAAACTTCATCAGAAGTAAATCTAATATGGCTGACATTTTTACTAAGCCTATCACTCAAAATGAATTGAAAAAGTTTGTTGAGGATGTATTTGAGATCTAAAGTTTTTGATATTTTTGATCCACCACCATAATTTTTGAGTTTTTGATATTTAATGTTTGATAAAGTATTAATGTGTTTTGAAAAGTGTCTTTTTTCATTTTGTAAATATGTCATTTAAGCAACTGTTTTTCATGTCATTGAATGAAAGTTTGGTGTGTGAAAATCCTTGGCCAAGGTATGTGTGAATTATGTGTAAGTTATGCGTAAAAGATATGAGCATAAAGATTGTGCATATTTGAATCTTTGGTGATCACCAGGTCATTAATTATTATCATGTCATAATGTTGTTTGAAATTTTTGCACTTATATATCGTATTTTTTCTTTTTAACGATTTTTGCACTAATATACTGTGTTTTCTAGTTGATTAAGGTTTTTGGTGGTTGGATTAGTGTTTAAGAGTTTAAACGTTTAAGATTTTCATTGTTTAGAATTGTGCTTAGAATCCAAAGTTCAAGGTATCAAAATTAACATTTAGAATCTTTGTATTTTTGATTAAGTAGAATTTTTGACTCTTTTTAATTGCCGTTCGCGTCGTTCGAGCATGGGACAACCTGATTAGTTAAAATCCTAACTGTGAAACTAAACATATGCAACTGGGTGAAGTATAGTAAATTTTTGTAAAGCTTTAGTGAAACCTTTTTTTCATAATTAATTTTGAATATGTTGGAATTACACGTGGTTTTTAAGTAAAAAGTGTTTTTAAGGTTTAAAAAGGGACTTTATATTTGAAAAGTATTTGAGAACATTGTTTTAAAATTTTTTGATATTACGTAATGCAACTGCAAAAATTAATTTTTGAAACTTTGCCTGCCTTCTTTTTTGAATTGTATGGAACATTGTTTTAAAGTTTTCTTGGTACATTGTTTTATTAATCTTTTGAAGTATTGTTACTTGCTCGTCACTCGCCTACAGGTATAAATTGATTTGCACATTGTTTTATTGCATTTGTAAATGGTTATGATGTTTGATTGTTATATTCTTCTAAGTGCTGGCAATTGCAGTCCATAAGAGCTGGGAGGAGGGGCTTTTGTTCCCAATGGTTATTTGTGAACAATAAATATCCCAACTCTTATGTGTATTTAATTTCTGACTTACCTGAATTGTGAAACTCTCCAACTTTAAGTGCCACAATAAAAGGTTAAGATAAAGTTTCAACAACTTAAAGTTAATTAAATAAATTCCCAAAGACAAGCAGTTTAATTCAAATGCTAAATGAACTTAAAGGAATAACTTTTGTTAAATTTAAACCTCGCTTTAACCGTGGCTTGCGTCAACAATCGTTTAAGACGCATGGCTCCGATCTCCAGTTCGTCAACAGCCGCCATCTTGGACGGGCGTAATGGTTGGTTGGCGAAGTGAGTATCGCCCGAAGAGAACTGTTTAAAGCTGTTCATCCAATCACCGATGCGCTCCCGAAGCCCGGTAAACGCCGTTCAACCGCGCAGCCGGAGAACAACTCAGAAATGAGATGCGCAGTCGGCAGTGACAGATAAAAGGAGGGGCTTTCACCATAATCGAGGTAGTTAAGCAGACCGATAGCAGGTCGAGGCAGTTAGGCCGATCATGGCAGATCGTCGCCGTTAAGCAATTAGACAGTCAGGCTGTATTAACAGTTGACAGACGTTTTGGCGAGCGGTAATGCTCTTTAAGTTCCAGACATGTTATTTTTAGCCAGCTAAACCTGCTTCTATTTAATCTTTAAAATGATAGTACGTTTTTAATCAACATTTAATGCCGATTTTTTTAACCTGTTTTTAAAGTGAAATAGATGTTAGAATTTCTGTTTGAAGTGCCGTCATATAGAACATCGTGTTTCATCGTAATTTTTACATATCTTAAGGATCTGAAGTTCTCCCTGTGGACTTGTTCTCTTCAAGGTAAAGCAGCTTTTGAAATTGAAATCTAAACGGCTTGTAATGTTTAAATTCATTAAACCATTTTTGCCAGTACTTACGAGTTTTTCAGACTGTGATATATTCCTGTGAGAAAGCATAGCTGTGATATTTAATAGTTCTTTTGCAATGAAATCCTGTTCTACAAGTAATTGCTGACTGTGATACATTTCTGTGCCAGACTGCTATAAATAAAAGTAGATGTCTCTCAATTCAGTTGCTATCCTTGTTTCCATAACACTCTTCACTCATGGCCATCCACTTCTCAACACCAATTTTGTTTCCCGGGTGTTGTCATTTCCAAATTTAACCTGGATTGTCGGCACTTGCGGGAACACTTTGGGCCAAAATCTGTTACAGTGTCACCTCATACATCCCTAAACACATCCCGAGGAGTTATATCAGAACCCGAACTTGTACACTGCTCTGAAGCTGAACTATTAGAAAACTTGAGAGAGGACAGCGTGTGCACTGTCCGTCGAATCACTATTCGATGCAATAGCCAACTTATTAATACTAAACACATTGTCTTAACCTTTCATTCTCCCACTATTCCATCCCATATTAAAGCCAGCTACCTAATATGTCCCGTTAGACCATATATACCAAATCCTATCCGTTGCTTCCAGTGTCAAAAGTTCGGTCATACTAAAACCTCCTGCCGTGGATCACCGGCCTGCTCCCGTTGTGGTGCCTCTGACCAAGACAGTGCCACCTGCTCAGCAGTCGCAAAATGTGTAAACTGCAAACAGGAACATCCATCCTATTCAAAGTCGTGCCCAAAATGGGCATTTGAAAAAGAAATTCAATCACTGCGGGCCTCTCAAAAACTCTATCCTGAAGCCCGTAAAATAGTTGAAAGCCATACCCTTAAACCTGGTTTGTCTTATGCCGCTGTGACAAAATCAGCAAAATCCATAGCAATTCAAACCAATCCACCAAAACCAATACCTGTTTCCTCTTCTACTTCAACTCCAATAGCTAAACCTGTTTCTAATAAGAATCAATCTACCATAGCGTCCCACAAGAACACAAACAAGAAAAGTGCAAATGCAGGCCGTCCACAAATTAAAAAATCCTCAGCTTACAGGTCAAAATATAATAAATCTAGAATGAAAAACATCCCACCACAACGGCCCATTGACGATACTATCCTCCGCATGTTTCCAACGGACTCTGACATTAGGGATAGTGCAATGGACGATGATCTCATCCCAAGTACCCCACCTCAACCTGCCGGGATTAACAGCAAAATCGCCATTCTCCCTAATCCAACCTGATAATGGCTGTGCTGCTTTCATGGAACTGCCACGGTTTTCTAAATAAAAACGACGACCTTAAAACTCTAATATACGATCATAATCCTGCCTGTATAGCCCTTCGAGAAACATTTCTCAAAAACAACAGACCTATCAAAATCCGCAATGATACAATTATTTGCAAAGACTATGAGCATAATGACAGGGCCTCCGGTGGAGTCACCCTACTACTTAATAATGATTATGCATCTCAAACTGTCAATCTCAACACCAGTTTGCAAGCAGTTGCCGCACGGATCCATCTTAACCCCTTCGCAACGGGGAAGCGCAAACGCCCACTTATCTTTGCGACCGGCAGTCTCTTTCACTTCTGTCCAAGGCTGGAGAATTTTTTGCTATTAACCCTAAATCCATGAAATTACAGAAATATCAACGTGTTGTTTAATAATGTTCCATAGAGAGACTATTTAAACGGTTCTGTAATTATATTTAAACATTTATTGCTGGCACGTATACGTGACAGTCGGCGCGAAAGGGTTAAACAGCTCACCACTGTATGTAGCATTTATCTACCACCCAACGATACCATCAGCCAAACGTCACTCAATAGTCTTATACAGCAACTTCCCTCTCCTTTCATACTCCTTGGTGACACGAATGCTCACAGTCCCTTGTGGGGCAGCAATAACACTAACCATAAAGGCCAGCAAATAGAACAGTTGATAACAGACTTCTCTTTATGCCTCATGAATAATGGGGATAATACCTACTTTCATTATCCAACTAAATCATTCCACGCCATAGACCTTGCACTTTGTTCACCTTCTCTTTTTCCATTATACAACTTCTCTGTCTCTAAGTACTTGCACAATAGTGACCACTTTCTAGTCATTCTCTCCCTTTTATATCAGAACCGTAACCAAACCTCTGCCATTCCTCGGTACATTCATGACAAAGCAGATTGGCAAACCTTTACCTCCCTGGCTGTGATATCGCCAAATATTCTTGAAGGTGCTACAGATAAGGTCGTCAAGACCATCACCTCTGTTATTATGAGTGCCGCAGATAACAGTATACCGAAATCGGGCATAAGCCATCGCAGACACAAAAAACCGTGGTGGAGTGGAGAATGCGCTCTCGTCAAAAAGCAGCAGCAGAAAGCGTGGGGAATATTTAGGAGGTACCCCACCACCAAAAATCTTATCGCTTACAAAAAGGCAAAAGCCTACGTGCGCAGAATAAGAAGGCATGCGCAAAAAGAATCATGGGCTCAATACATCTCCAGCATTACCACCTCTACTCCTAGTAAGGAGCTATGGGGGAAAATAAAAAAAATCATGGGTATCTACAATAACCATCCCGTATTTTGTCTGAACCTCAATAACAGTATTATTTCTGAAACTAAAGATATTACAGATACTATTGGTGAAACATTTGCTTCCACCTTCTCATAAACCTCATACTCCAACACCTTTCTCTCCCATAAAGTGCAGTCTGAGCATGAAAAATTAAACCTTAAAACCTCCTGCCACCTCTCTTACAATAGCTGTTTTACTATTCATGAACTCACTAATCAACTAAGACAGACATCTAACACAGCTCCAGGTCCTTATGGCATCACATATGAAAGGTTGAAACACCTTAATTCAGAATCCTGACTAAACTTATTAAAGCTATACAATAGAATCTGGGATGAATATATCTTTCCTTCTTCATGGAGAAACGCAATAGTTATACCTTTCCCAAAACCTGGAAAAGATACTTCATATCCTAACAACTACAGACCCATAGCCCTTACTAGTTGCCTTTACAAACTGCTGGAGAAAATGATCAATGCACGCCTAGTCCATGTTTTAGAAACTGAGCGCCATATTCACCCCTTTCAGAGTGGCTTCTGCAGAGGCAGATCAACCCTTGACAATGCACTGTATTTAGAAACGCAAATCAGTAATGCTTTTTTAAGAAAAAACCACTTAGTCGCAGTCTTCTTTGATATAGAAAAGGCGTACGACAAGACATGGAGATACTGCATTCTCCGTGACCTCCATAATTTAGGCTTCCGTGGCAAACTGCCAATCTTTATCCAAAACTTCTTTCTCTCCGAAATTTCCGGGTACAAATAAATGGCATTCTATCCAATAGTTTTCAAGAGGGTGTACCCCAGGGCTCTGTCCTGGGCTCAGTCCCCTGAGTGTTAACCTCTTCTCTGTAAAAATAAACAACATTCTTAACCAACTACCTCCGTCTGTTCATGGAAGTCTATATGTCGACGACCTCCAGATTTCTTGTCAGGGAAAGGACATGCGTTACATAGAGCGGCAACTTCAGAACACCATCAATCGAATCATTAAATGGTGCACTATAAACGGATTTAACATTTCTGCGGAAAAGACTGTCAGTATCCACTTTTTCCGCCTGCATGGGATCCATCCGGATCCCGAACTTTATCTGGGTCACTCAAAAATACAAGTACAAGACTCCACTGAATTCTTAGCGGTTTACTTTGACAAAAAACTTCAGTTTGCAAATCATATATCTTTTATTCGAAACAAGTGTGAAAAACATCTAAACATTTTAAGTCCTAACAAATACTTCCTGGGGAGTGGAGCGTGATGCTCTGTTGCGAATTTACCGCACTGTTATTAGGTCGAAGATGGATTATGCTTGTTGCATTTATGGATCTGCTCGCAAATCAGTTTAAAAAAACTTGACACCATGCATCATTCAGCCCTACGCATTTGTTCTGGAGCTTTCAAAACATCCCCCATACAAAGTCTCTATGTCTCATGCCATGAACTATGTCTCACTCATACTAAGCTATCATTGAATACATATTTCCGCATCCTTCTCATCCACTTAGAAACATTTTTTAGATAACCATCTAAACTGCTTTTATCAGAACCGACCATCTTGCACTCCTCCTTTCGGGTTAAGAATGCGTAGGGTCCTGGCTGGTACTCACTTAACAGATATGGATGTCCTTAAATACTCACCTTACTAAATTGCACCTTGGACCACTTCACATATTTCCTATCTGCAACCTTTCAAGGGCTTTACCAAACAGAACACCGACCCCACTATATGCCAACAACTGTTCCAAGATCACAGAGGAAAATATAAAAACTATGAAGCTGTGTATACAGATGGTTCTAAATCTGAAAACCATGTTGGCTTTGCATACAATAGTCGCACTCATACCTGCAACTATGCTCTCCCTTCTTATAGCTCTGTCTTTACAGCTAAACTTCTAGCCATCTATGAAGGCCTGCAGTACATTTCCAACACAAATACACACCACTTTATCCTATATACAGACTACCTCAGTGCACTGGAAAATCTTGAATCTGGCTGTCCCACCCATGCCTACATAACCCGAATTCTATGTCTGTATACACAGCTTAGTCACCGTGGCTGGAAAATCCTATTCTGTTGGGTACCCAGTCACACTGGTATTGCGGGAAATGAGGAGGCGGATACCTTGGCAAGGCACGCCACACTTCCTTACAATGGTCACCTTCCATACTCTGACATAAAGTCTGGTATCTCTCAAATAATAAAAGAAAACTGGCTCAACAAATGGAACACAGAAATTAACAATAAGCTCCATGCCATAAAACCATCCATCACCCACTGGTTGCCTCACCCCTACTGAAGAAATGATGTCATTTTGACACGTCTTCGAATTGGCCACACCAGGCTGACTCATAGGCATCTCCTAACAGGTGATCCTTCACTCCAATGCCCTCATTGTAATACTAACCTTACCGTTCATCACATTTTAACTTCTTGCATCAATTTTAATAAATTTTATCAGGCATATTTTTAAGTGTCCTCATCCTAAACTAAGGGACATTTTGGGCAAAACCGCCCACCCGAATTTGTTCTGCTTTCTTCGTCGTACTGCTACCCTTTTTTTACTATGAAGTGTAAGCATCCTGGTGAGACTGGTATCTGGATGGGATGGCCCATCCAGATATGTCTTACTTTTATCCTTCTGTATATCATGATTTTAGCCTTTACTAGTTTTACAAATCTTCAGTGTATTAATTATCTTCATCTGTTGTGCAGCGAGTGTTTCTGACTGGTATCTGGATGGGAGCCCCCATCAGATATGCAATTCGTGTATCATTATTCATGACCCCCATTTATCTACATTTTACCTTTCTACAATTCACATTCTATCGTCTTAGATTTCATGGATCTTACCCTTATTTTATACACCTTCTTACCTGGATAAACCTTGTTTTTAACGTTTTACACACAGTCTGGCGCAGTTTGTCCTTTTCGGACCTTGTGCCATTAACCTTCAACCAACCAACCAACCAGCAAAGGAATGAATGATTTTATGCCAAATCTGGCAACCATTCTGTTTATTTGTTCAGTTTTTTATTAATATTTTCTAAAATAATTCGATTTTCGAAATTTAAGTCAGCTCATCAGGTTCCTCGGAATTTTTCGAATCTGTGGGCACCTTAGTCGAAAATTAAATCCCCACGGTTTAGGAGGAAATCGGCCAACAAGCTTTGACGGCGGTAGCGGCCTTTACTTTTTTTTAGAATAGAGAGAGAGGTACCCAAATTAAATTTCATGCTCTTCTGGAAACTCGCGAAATCTTTTCGCAATCGAAAGATTTCGTTTTGTGTACACAGCTATTCTCATGTCCATGCAAACGATTTATTTGCGAAAAAAAAAAAAAATGATAATAAACTGTGTAATCTGGAAAAGCTTTTTTAAACGAATTTGAATCCCAATTGTATGACGTCATATTCACTTGAAAAGGGTAATTTTGTCACGCAAATGATTTACTTTTTTGACTCTCGGAAATAAAATGGTGCTGAAAATAGCGAAAAATCGCTTAAAAAGGAGGGAACGGGTGGATTTTCAGATTTTTAAAGAAGCGCAGATTGTTTTCTATATTTTTATACATGAAAATTTTCAAGTGGATCGTGCAATCTGGGAAGAAGTTATTAGTCTTTTTGTGTTAACTTTGTAAATTTCACGCGATTCTAGATACTTGGAAACGCTTTGTTGCAAAGGAATGAATGATTTTTTGCCAGATCTGGCAACCATTCTGTTTATTTTTTCAGTTTTTTAGTAATATCTTCTAAAATAATTCGATTTTCGAAATTTAAGTCAGCTTAGCAGGTTCCTCGGAATTTTTCGAATCTGTGGGCACCTTAGTCGAAACTCAAATCCCCACGGTTTAGGAGGAGATAAGTCCACATGCTATTGACGGCGACAGCGACCTTTACTTTTTTTAGAATAGAGAGATACGCTCCAAATTACTATAGTACATTAAAAGCATATCACATCCTTGCGTCGTCCCTTTTATCTTTCTTATTACATTAAATTGGAAAGTGTATCATTATTAATGACTGTGCTCTATTTTTCTTCCTTGTTCCTTAAAAACACTTCTTTGAAATGGAGGTTCATAAGCTGATTGCGTACCCGGCTTTCACATGGAAATAATATTTTTCTTACTCATCTGAATGAAATTAATTATCGTTGTGGAATTTCAAAAGCTATTCAATTTTTGACTTCTGGCATAAACTTTGCCTTATAAATGCTAATTTGAGATTGCATATAGTGAAGCTTCAAAATATTGACACACACAGAAAAAAAAAAGTCAGCGTTACTTCCGATCTAAAAGAAAGAATGTCAAAATGTGTTTTGCAAACAAATCTGTTCACTTTTAAAGTACTTCATTTCTGCAGAACGAAATTTTGTATTTAGTTTAGACTTCGCTTAAGAAGTTTATCAGTGCTATGTCTTTTGACCCTTATATCTCGAAACATAATCCCTATGGTACCAAACCGAAAGCATTGTTATGATTAATATTTATAATTGAATGGCATATTTTTTTCCTTTCGACTACCACCTGTAGACTGTAAAAAATCGGAAGTACTTTGTGTGTCCCTGTATATTAGTGCTATGTTTACTATTCTCAATCGGGAGTTTATAGTTACACGTTTGAATCAATATCGTATCCGGAGGAAATTTTTGGGAGGGGTTTTGAAGTTTTATGTCTCAATGTGGTAGATTTTTAATACCCTTTTACAAATAGTTAATACATGTTCCTGAAAGTTTCGGGGTGGGTTTGAAGGGGGGAGGAGAAAATGAAGAGCAACGAGACGCTTGAAGAATTCTATCTCAATATGAAAAAAATTGCAAAAAATGGTAACATTGATGCTATATCTCTAATAAAATACATTATTGATGGTATACCTGGATCAGCATTAAAAAAATCTTGCTTGTACGGATCTAACACTGGCTGATTTTATGAACAAATTGAAAATTTTTCAACGGTTATGTGATGATGAGGAGAGGGTACGAGAGTCGAAACCAAAATTCGAAATAAAATCAAAATATGAGTTTAAGATTAAGTATGAATTTAAAAATGTTGGCAAACCAATTAAGCGAGATGCAGTAACAGTTAGTAAAGAAAATTCTCGGGATAACAGACGTAATAACACTTGTTTTAATAGTGGGGAAAATAATCATATTTCTAAATATTGTGTTCACAAAGAAAAGGGAACAAAATATTTCAAATGTAAGGAGTTTGGCCATAAACGTTTTGAATGTAGTCGAGTAAGTCCTAAATCAGAAGTAGCAACTGTAAATATTAAGGTCAATTACAAATTGAGCAACCCCATCCAGATGTCCTTTAGTTAACTTTATACAATTTTACCCTTCTACAGTTTGCTTTTATCATTTTTAGACTTCACCGTTTTTAGCTTTTCTTGTTTTATGCAACATCCTCTTACCTGACAACATCGTTTTTACTCTCTATATACATAGTCTGGCGCAGTATGTCCTTTTTGGACCTTGTGCCAATAAACACAAGCAACCAACCAAATTGAGTAAGCTAATTAAAATAAATGGTATGAATGTATCCGCATTAATCGATACCGGAAGCTAAGCTACTTTGTTGTGTAAATCCCTTTTTGAAAAGTTTCACACTGACAGACTCGAACCCGTGAACTCCACATTGAGCGGTTTTGGTCAATCTCAGGTGAAACCCCTAGGTTTTTTTAAAGGTGATATAGAAATCGATAATTTTCGATGTACTGCTGATATTTATGTAGTTGACAACGACGTGATAACTCAAGAAGTCATTTTAGGTTTAAATGTTCTGTTAGAAGGTGAAACAATAATAACCGAAAATGTTGTGTTACCATTAAAAATAAATCACCTAAAGTCGAAGAAATAAATATTATGTCAGTTTTGCCTATTAATGTTGCCAGTGTTAAAAATGAAACAGATGTTGATCCTAGTATTCCCAATTGTTTTAAAGAGACTGTTAGACAGTTAGTTTCAAATTATGTTCCCCTTAAGACCAAATCTACTGGTGTACAAATGAAAATCCTCCTAACTGACGATGTCCCTATTTGTTCTACACCCCGCCAATTACCCCAAGCTGAAAAGAAGATTGTTGAAAACCAAATAATGGAATGGCTTGATGCAGGAATTATTCGCCCTAGTTCCTCTAATTGTTCTTCCCCAGTCGTATTGGTAAAAAAGAAAGACCATTCATATCGTCTTTGTACTGACTACAGGCGACTAAATAAAAAGACTGTCCGCGAGCATTTTCCTCTTCCAGTAATTGATGACGTCATGGACCAGCTCCTTTCTTCCCGTGTATTCACTAATCTTGATCTCAAAAACGGTTTCTTTCACGTGGATGTAGAGGAAACTTCGAGCAAATTCACATCATTTGTTACACGCGAAGGTCAGTACGAATTCCTCAAATGTCCTTTTGGCTTGACCAACTCACCAAGTGTATTCCAGATATACATTTATACTGTTTTTCGAATGTTGATAAAATATGGTATCGTTGTAATCTACATGGATGACCTCATAATTCCTTCCCACGATGAAGCTGAAGGTATTGACAAATTTGCACTAGTGTTGAAAACTGCTGCTGATTATAGTCTAGAATTTAATCTAAAAAATGCCAATTTATAAAACATGAAATCGAATTCCTAGGATATAGAACTGTCAACGGTAGCCTGTATCCGTCGTTGAATAAGACAAAAGCTGTTCTACGTTACCCTGAACCACGATGTACTAAAGATGTCCAACGATTCTTTGGATTAACTGGATGCTTTCAAAAATTCATACGAAATTATTCAATTATTGCCAGACCACTAAGCGACCTCCTTAAAAAGGATAATAAATTCAAATTTGGTGATGACGAGAGGCATTCCTTTACTCATCTGAAGTCTCTACTAGCTGAAAAACCGATTCTTGCGATCTATAACCCAAGTTACGAAACATAATTGCACACTGATGCCATTTTGGAGGGTTATGTAGCAATTTTGATGCAGAAACCCCCTGGTGACAGTAATTTCCACCCCACGTACTTCATGAGCAAGAAGACATCAGACGCTGAAAAGAAATATTCGAGTTACGAATTGGAAGTCCTTGCAGTTATCGAAGCGCTCAAAAAGTTTCGTGTTTACCTTTTGGGGATTCCATTCAAAATAGTAACCGACTGTTCACCTTTTCAGAAGACAATGGAAAAACGAGATTTAGCGACGCGTGTTGCACTTTGGGCTTTATTGTTACAAGAATTCAATTATGTCATAGAGCATCGCGCAGAACTCAAAATGCCGCACGTTTACGCCCTAAGTAGAGCCCCTGTGTTTCTGTCGCAAATGCCGTACCTAAATTAAAACTCGCCCAAGAAAATTATACCGAAATCAAGACAATTATGGAATTATTAAAAACCACCTTATGAGAATTATTCTGATCGAAATGGCATACTTAACAAATTTTTGACGGCAAAGAACTGATAGTTGTACCGGAAAGCATGCAAACTGAAATTATAAAAGATGCTCACGAGAAAGGACACACAGGAATTAAATATACCGAAAAACACATTGAAGATTCCTTTTTCATTCCGAAACTTCATCAGAAAGTAGAAAATATTATAGCCAGTTGTGTTCATTGTATACTTGTGAATCGTAAAACAGGCAAAAAAGAAGGCTTTTTACACCCGCGATTCAAAGCCGACATCCCTTTACACATATTATATAGATCATTTAGGTCCTTTGGAAAGCACTCGCAAAAATTGCAAATACATACTCGTCGTAATCGACGCATTCACTAAGTTAGTCTAGATTTATCAAACAAAATCTACGACCTCCGCCGAAGCGACAGCGAAGTTAGAGACTCGGAAGGCAATTTTCGGAAATCCGTCGCAGATAATATTCGATAGAGGAACAGCCTTTACTTCGAGTGAATTTTCAGAATACTGCACCAAAGAGAATATGACCCACCATCTAATTACTATCGGCCTCCCAAGAGCGAACGGACAAGTCGAGCGTATCAATCAAGTATTAGCGAAATTGTCTTTGGAGCATCCGACCGAGTGGTACAAACATACGAATGAGGTTCAGAACACAATTAACTCAGCGTACCAACGAAGCATTGATGCTACTCCTTTCGAATTACTCTTCGGTACCAAAATGAAGAATAAGGGTATCGACCATCTGAAAGAACTTGTAGAGACTGAGTTCAAACTTCAATTAGAATCCGAACGAGAACTACGAAAGCATGCTAAGAAACAAATCTTCCGAGTCCAACAGGAAAATAAAAAGACCTACAACCTTAGGAGAAGAGAAGTGCGCCCATACAAAGTTGGCGACTTAGTTGCCAGAAAAAGAACACAATTTGCACCGCATCTGAAGTTAAAGACCAAATTTCTGGGACCATACAAAATTACCAATGTTAAAGACGGCAACACCTATGATGTGATCAAAGAAGGATCCCACGAAGGCCGCAATTGTACTTCAACTTGTGCTGAGTATCTCAAGAACTGGACAACAAATAACCTTACAAACTTAAAAAAAAAAAAAAAAAAAAAGACTTTTTGACTTTTTTCCTTTTGATTTTAAGCCAGATACTTTCAATTTGTATTTTTGCTGTTTTGTTGTTTTGTTTCTCTTTTTTCAGTGGCCTAGAGACCAGATCACTCGAGGATGGCCAAGGATGTAGTGTCATTCTATCCTGTCAGTCAACTACCAAGCATAATTCGTCTTAGCGCACAAGATTGTAAAGATGTCAGACTTCCCAAGAGATGCCGCCACTCGCAAGCGTCATCGGTTTCCATGGCAACAGGCTTGGAAAATCGCCGTTTTGCTTTTCGCGCCAGAGAGAGCGAGTAGATGTACCTTAGACGTAGACGAAAAATTCGACGTGATGCTAAAAGCTCCTGAGAACTCGTTTTTTTTTATCTTTCTCTTTTAACATGTAAATAAGTTGTCTAATTTGTATTATGTTAACCTAGACTTTCACTAAATGTTAATTTTACTATGCTTTATTAAATGTCTGGAGTATCATTTTCCATATATATGCTTACAGTTTTATATACAAACACATAATAAAATTACATACAATTATTCAACGTACAATTAATTTTACAATTATCATGCTAGCCTAGCGTTGTATTAATGCAGCATCATTAGGGATATCTAAATATTTATTTTTACCATCATAAAAACTTCACGTTATCGTTCAGGTTGTATTTATGCAACACATTGCATGTTAGGCGGCTGTTTGTTCATCAGCAACATGGTACTTGACGATATGTGTTCTACATTTAGACTATTATAGTTAAACATTTATACAGCGAAGCTATAAGAATTTTAAGCTAAATCCTTGAAGTATAAATGTATCATATTGCAAATAATATAATTTACTAACTATCGTTCGAAAAAGGGTGATGTGTAAAAGCTTATAAAGTATGTACAATTTCTTATGCATTACAGCGCTTTTAATTATAAATCGAAGATTGATTTTAAAAAATTTATTCAGTTTATTTTGAAATTTTTAAATAGTAAAATTTTGTATATATATATATTTTTTTTACTGGAAGAAAAAGAACAAATTTTACTAACTTCATTTCAGTCACTCATTAAGGAGTTCACACATTTATGAAGTTATGCTAATATGCACAGAATTACTGTTGCTTGAAGGGGGAAAAAACAGTGACACTTGATGCAAATAATCGATACTTGTTAAAAATTTCTAAAACAAGATTTTTAAATAAATACATGCATTGTTTTCTAGTTTTTAAATATCTACTCCGTGAAAGGAACTCAAATAACTACCCAAAAACAATTTCACTTTTTCCTATCTAAGTTTACACAATTTTTTCAAAGAAAAATTTTATTTTAAGAAAAATAAAAAGTAAAAAAAGCTTTTCTTAAAAGTAAATTTTAAGAAAAATAAAAGACATTTCCAAATTTCTAAATCACTAGTTTTACAAAATACAATCATATGTTTTGAAAAAAAATGTACAATAAATACTGTACTAAAAGCTTTTATATGTCGTTTATTCGGTGGAGTTTAAAAAACAAACTAATAAAAGACAACAGTGCCAGAAAAAGTCCGCGAAAAATCCCTGTAAAGTTTCCCTCTTGCATTCACCGTAAGTGAAAATTCCCGATTCCACAACCCCCTTTTTCCTTTTCTTTTCCTTTCCAGGCAAGCTGCCCCCTCAGGGGGAAGACCTACTCTAGGTCTTTACGGGTGTCGCAATCCCGGGGCCCTAGCGATCTTTCGCTGCTCTTTGTTCTACCCTCCTCTCCTCTTAGCTGTCTCCTTCCTTTTCCCCCTCAGTGTAGTTTCCTCTTTGGAGGTGAGGGCCCCCCCTTAGAAGCTGCGGTCGTCCTGTGCCGTCAGCTTCTATTGGCGGAAAACTACCCACGTATTAGCCGTGCGTGGAGACCCGTGTCCCCGGAAATGGGGAACCTGGTAATTGAGGGGTGTTCCCGTAGGGGAAATCATCTGAATGGCATTTCCATTGGGACGGGATCAACCTCAACACATTACTTTGGCCTCGGCTTCGGGTAAACGGGAGGTACACAGCGTTCCCCTGTGTATCAATCGGCTGGTGGTACTGACTTGTTCAACTGCTAGGGATCAAGCAATCGGTCTTCTGCTGGGCACGTCGTTAAGGGTGGACGCTGCTTACAGGGATGTACTGTGCGCTTATAGACCCGGCTAGCACTGGTGCAAGTATAAGCATCCCCTTGTTGGGCTCCGTGGTGGGTGGTGCGGCCGGGTCCGAACATCTTTTCTCCAACATGGCTACGAAATTTTCTTCTTCTCCCAATCCACCATCTGAGACAACTATTCTGCAATCAATAAACAAAGAAAACATGGATTCTCAATTTACTAATACAAATGCTCGATTCTTCATCATTCACATAGTTGAAGGTACCTTCCATGAAATATCACCATTCCTTATCCACAAATGCATCACATCCAATGTAGGTGAAGTTAAAAAAGTAAAAAAACTAAGATCTGGAGACCTCCTAGTAGAAGTGTCCAACAATAGACAAGCCTCAAAAATAATGAAAATAAAGAATTTTGGACTAAAATCTGTCACAGTGTCACCCCATACATCCTTAAATACATCCAGAGGAGTCATATCAGAACCCGAACTTTTACACTGCTCTGAATCCGAAATATTAGAAAACCTGAGAGACGAAAGTGTATGCGCAGTTCGTCGAATCACTATTCGTCGCAATAACCAACTTATTAACACTAAACATATAGTCTTAACCTTTCAGTCTCCAACTATTCCATCTCATATAAAAGCCGGCTATCTATTATGCCCAGTTAGACCATACATACCAAATCCTATCCGTTGCTTCCAGTGTCAAAGGTTCGGTCATACCAAAACCTCCTGTCGTGGATCACCGGCTTGCGCCCGCTGTGGTGCCTCTGGCCACGACAGTGAAACCTGCTCAGCACCTGCAAAATGTGTAAACTGCACACAGGAACATCCATCATACTCAAAGTCCTGCCCAAAATGGGCATTTGAAAAAGAAATTCAATCCCTGCGCGCCTCTCAAAGACTTTCCTATCCTGATGCCCGTAAAATAATAGAAGCTCGCACACCAAAATCTGGCCTATCCTATGCTGCTGCAGTAAAATCTACTAACTCAATAGCTACTCAGACCGATCCACCAACCAATACTTCCACCACCAACACCTCAATGAGTAAACAAACAGCACCTAAACCAAATAAATCTTGCTCCTTATCCCAGAAAAATCCTCCAAAGAAAAAGGTACCAAGCAATAGCTACACTCAAGTTAGACCTCTGCTCACTAAAACAGCTTCCTACAAATCAAAACACAATAAATCTAGCCTGAAAAAAGTACCTCCACAACCACAAATTGATGACACTATTTTAAACCTAGCCCCATCAGAGTCCGAAATAAGTGATGAAGAATCAATGGAACACGACGAAATCAAACCTCCAGATATTCCCGCAGGGATTCCAACTAAGAAGATGCACGATGGCCATATCACTTAATTATGGCATTGTTGCTCTCTTGGAACTGCCACGGTTTCCTAAATAAAGTTGACGACCTCAAAACTTTAATTTACGATCATAATCCCGCTTGCCTCGCTCTCCAAGAAACCTACCTTACAACCAATCGACAATATTCTATCCGTAATTACTCTATACTCCGCAAGGACTATGAGCTCAGTGGTAGGGCCTCTGGCGGAGTGGCCCTAATGGTTAACTGTAATTACCCTTATCAAACCCTCAACCTCAATACTTGTCTCCAGGCTGTTGCTGCCCGTATCCTTCTGAAACACCTTACTACTGTGTGCTATATTTATCTACCTCCAAATACTTCCATTAGCCAATCATCCCTCAATAATCTTGTTCAACAACTCCCCTCACCGTTCATTCTTCTCGGTGACATGAATGCTCATAGTCCGTTGTGGGGTAGCAAAGACACTAACAACAGAGGCCATCGTATCGAACAACTCATTAAAGATTTCTCCCTGTGCATCATGAATAATGGTGATAATACTTATTTCCATCTTCCCACAAAGTCCTTCCATGCCATAGACCTTGCCATTTGTTCTCCTCAAATCCTGCCATTATATAACTTATCTGTATCCAGTGATCTACACAATAGCGATCACTTTCCAATCCTTCTCTCACCTCTGTACCAATATTCAACCCAGAAATTTACCACACCCCGTTATCACTATGATAAAGCTGACTGGAAAACTTTCACCTCACTCGCTATTATCTCTTCAGACACCATTAAAGGCAATATTGACGAGGTCGTGGATACTGTGACATCCATCATCCTTAAAGCTGCGGATGCAAGTATTCCAAAATCCAGAACCAACTCTCGAAGAAATAAAAAACCGTGGTGGGATCCAAAATGCACGCCCCCTCAGGGGGAAAACCTTCTTTAGGTTTTCACGGGTGTCGCAATCCCGGGGCCCCAGCGATCTTTCGCTCTCCTGTGTTCTACCCTCCTCTCCTCTTAGCTGTCTCCTTCCTTTTCCCCCTCAGTGTAGTTTCTTCTTTGCAGGTGAGGGCCCCCCTTTAGAAGCTGCGGTCACTCTGTACCGTCAACTTCTATTGGCGGAAAACTACCCACGTGTTTGCCGTGCGTGGAGACCCGTGTCCCCGGAAATGGGGATCCTGGTAATTGAGGGGTCTTTTCCCCAACACATTGCTTTGGCCTCGGCTTCGGGTAAACGGGAGGTACACAGCGTTCCCCTGTGTATCAATCGGCTGGTGGTACTGATTTCTATCAACTGCTAGGATCAAGCAATCGGACATCTACTGGGCACGTCGTTAAGGGTGGATGCTGCCTAAGGGATGTACTGTGAGCGTATAGACCCGACTAGCACTGGTGTGCAATTGCACATCCCCTTGTTGGACTCCGTGGTGGGTGGTGCGGTCGGGTCCGAATCTCAATTTTCCCCAACATGGATATGAAAAATTCTTTGTCAATCGTCAACGTTCCGCTGTCAACCGCTAATGAACACACCGATACACAATTTGCACACATGAATGCCCGATTCTTCCTTATCCACTCTGCTGAAGGTAAACTTAATGAAACATCGCCATTTTTAATTCACAAATGTATCACTGACAATGTAGGAGAAGTCAAAAAAGTTAAAAAATTAAGATCTGGAGACCTATTAGTAGAAGTATCCAACAATAGACAAGCTTGCAAAATAATGAAAATAAAAAACCTTGGCCTAAAAACAGTTACAGTGACACCTCATACCTCCCTAAACATCTCCCGAGGAGTCGTATCAGAACCCGATCTTCTGCACTGCTCTGAAGCTGAAATACTTGAAAACCTAAAAGATGAAAAAGTATGCGCTGTGCGTCGAATCACTATTCGGCGCAATAATCAAATAATCAATACTAAACATATTATCCTAACATTTCAGTCTCCCACAATTCCATCTCATATTAAAGCCGGCTACCTATTATGTCCCGTCAGACCATATATACCAAATCCCATCCGTTGCTTCCAGTGCCAAAAGTTCGGCCATACTAAAACCTCCTGTCGTGGGTCACCTGCCTGTGCGCGTTGTGGTGCTTCTGACCACGACAGCGAGACCTGCTCTGCAGCTCCAAAATGTGTAAATTGTAAAGAAGAACATCCTTCATACTCCAGATCTTGCCCGAAATGGGCGTTTGAAAAAGAAATCCAGTCCCTACGTGCCTCTCAAAGACTCTCATATCCCGAAGCCCGTAAGTTAATAGAAAGCCGGACACCAAAACCTGGTTTATCTTATGCAGCTGCAACAAAATCTACCAAAACAATAGCAACCCAAACTGAATTACCAAAATCTGTACCTGTCTCATTTCCTTCTGCAACAGCACAAACATCTAAACAATCGACTTCCAATCAAACTAATTCCTCCACGGCTCCACAAAAACATATATCAAAGAAAAACTCTCAAAATGTTACCTCAACCTGACCACAAATAAAAAAGTCTCCGGTCTACAGATCAAAGTACAATAAACCCAAAATCAAACACGTTCCTCCACAACGCCCTATAGACGATACTATCCTACATTTGGACCCCTCTGACTCTGAAATGTCAGATCTTCCCATGGATGATGACGAGATCCCTAGCACCCCTCTCAAGCCTACGGGGGTTCGGAGCAAGATGAGCATCATCCCAAACACAACATGATAATGGCTCTGCTGCTGTCTTGGAACTGCCACGGTTTCCTTAATAAAAACGATGACCTCAAAGCGCTGATTTATGATCATAACCCCGCTTGCTTTGCCCTTCAGGAAACCTTTCTCAAAACCAATAGACATACTAAAATCCGTAATTATACCATCCTTCGCAAAGACAATGAGCTCAATGATAGGGCCACTGGTGGAGTTGCCCTTTTGATTAACAATAGTTATCCTCACACTAAGCTCAATCTTAACACTAACCTGCAAGCAGTTGCCACTCGTATTCAATTAAAACAACTCACAACTGTCTGCAGTATATACCTCCCTCCTAGTGAAGCCATAAGCCAAACATCCCTCAATAGTCTCATTCAGCAACTTCCTCCTCCTTTCATCCTCCTTGGTGACATGAATGCTCATAGTCCCTTGTGGGGCAGCAAAGACACAAACAATAGGGGCCATCTCATAGAACAACTGCTAACCGACTTCTCTCTTTGCGTAATGAATAATGGTGATAACACCCATTTCCACCACCCAACCAAATCCTTCCATGCCATAGACCTCGCCATTTGCTCTCCATCTATCCTCCCATTATATAACTTTTCAGTCTCTAACGATCTACATAACAGTGATCACTTTCCGATTTTCCTCTCACCTCTGTACTATAATCGGAAAGACAACTGTACCACTTCAAGATATAATTATGAAAAGGCAGATTGGCCCACCTTCACCCATTTATCCAGTATATCCTCAAATAGTCTTGTAGGTTCCATTGATGAGGTCGTTGACAAAGTCACCTCCCTTATTATCAAGGCAGCAGATGCCAACATTCCTAAATCGGGCATGAAACATCGGCACAATAAAAAACCGTGGTGGAATGAAACTTGTACTCTAGCAAAAAAACAGCAGCAGAAAGCCTGGAGCATCTTCCGGCGATACCCCACGACCGAAAATCTAGTTCTCTTTAAAAAAGCTAAAGCTTACGCTAGAAAAATAAGGCGGCAATGTCAAAGGGAATCGTGGATAAAATATGTCTCTAGCATAACGCCCAGTACCTCTAGTAAGGAGCTATGGACAAAAACTAAAAGAGCCATGGGAATCTATAATAATCCTTCAATATCCTGTCTGTCTGTAAAAAATAATATTATTTCGGAAAAAAAAGAAATAGCAAACATTATCGGCCAGACACTTTCCTCTATCTCCTGCAGTACTTCCTTCTCAAATACTTTTCTGTCATATAAACAACAGTCCGAACAAAAAAAAATAAAATTTAAAACCTCCTCCCATTTTTCTTACAATAATAATTTTACCATCAGTGAACTCACCAAATACTTAAGACAGGCCTCCAATACCGCTTCCTGGTCCTGATGGTATTACTTACAAAATGCTGAAACACTTGTCCCATGACTCATTACAAATCCTCTTGCAATTATACAATAGAATCTGGAATGAACAAACCTTTCCTTCCTCCTGGAGAAATGCAATAGTTATTCCCTTTCCTAAGCCTGGGAAAGATACTTCTAACCCTAGTAATTACCGTCCCATAGCCCTTACTAGTTGTCTGTGCAAACTAATGGAAAAAATGGTTAATGCTCGCCTTGTTTACATTCTAGAGACTGGGGACCATATACATCCCTTTCAAAGTGGCTTCCGCAAAGGCAGGTCCACAAATGACAATATTTTAAATCTAGAGACGCAAATTCGGAATGCCTTCCTTAGAAAGAATCACCTAGTGTCCGTTTTCTTCGACATTGAAAAGGCATATGACCGCACATGGAGGTACGGCATACTCCAAGACCTCTATAATATAGGCTTTCGAGGCAATCTACCAACTTTTATAAAAAACTTTTTATCCCTCAGAAACTTCCGTGTCAGCATCAATGGTACTCTATCTGATAATTTCATCCAAGACGAGGGGTTCCTCAGGGCTCCGTACTTAGCGTCACCCTCTTCTCAATTAAAATCAATAATATCCTTAAACAACTACCACCCACAGTCTACGGCAGCCTTTACGTCGACGACCTTCAAATCTCCTGCCAGGGGAAAGATATGCGCCTCATCGAACGGCAGCTTCAAAATGCCATAAACCGCATCTTAAAATGGTGTGACACAAATGGTTTCTCTATCTCTGCTGAAAAAACCGTATGCACCCATTTTTGCCGGAAACGCGGGATCCACCCCGACCCAGAACTTTACCTGGGTAATAATAACATTGTTGTGAAGGACTCTGTCAAATTTTTAGGATTAAATTTCGACAAAAAACTAACTTTTGCTAAT
>JAWZYV010016465.1:0-36284 GCA_038373885.1 Cheiracanthium punctorium | reverse complement strand
ATTAGTGAAACGAAAAAAAAAATGCATTTTTTCCGATTTTCCCTCACTCTTTGGGGTCATCCTTTCCCATACGAAATCATGAGTCTTTTGACTCGTCTCCGTATTTGGTCCATAACGAGTAATCACCCCATAAAACACCTACTTGTCTGCGGTGAAACCTGCCCCAGAATGTTTCACATTGTACAATCTCACCTTACCATGGTCGTTCACATTTTAACCTCTTGTCCAGTGCATTTTAATAGTTTTTACGCAAATATTTCTTTAACTGTTCTTCATCCCAAACCTTGACGAATATTATTGGGGAAATCCCCTCTCTGTAATTTTTTTTTCATTTCTTCGACGTATCAATCTGTTTTTACCTCAGTGTGAAATATACACCTTTCCGCTGACCTGGTATCTGGATGGGAGCCCCCATCCAGATGTCCTTGCTTACTTTTATCTACTTTTACCGTTCTACAGTTTGATTTTATCAGTTTTAGACCTTACGGATTTTAGCTTTACATGTTTTATACAACAACTTTTACGCAAAAGCGTTAGTTTTATACTAAATACACATTGTCTGGCGCAGTATGTCCTTTCTGGACCTTGTGCCATTAAACAACAACCAACCAACCAACCAACTACTTGTTCATTTCATGAAGTCCCACCATGGACCAAATTGCAGATTCCCTACCTACAACCATTCGAAGGCTTCACAAAACCAAAACACTGACCCCATAATATATAAACAGCTATTTTCTAGACCATAAAAGCAAATATCAAAACTTCGAAGAACTGTATACTGACGGCTCAAAAATCTCATAATCACGTTGGCTTTGCTTATGTACATCATAATCATTCTTACAAACTACACCCTACCTTCGTGTTGTTCCATATTTACAGCCGAATTAATAGCTATTTATGAAAGCCTTCTTTACATCTCGAGAACAAATACCAAACATTTCATCCTCTACTCTGACTCATTAAGTGTCTTGGAGAATCTGAAATTCCGGCTCCCTCACTCATAGTTATATTTTGAAAGTCTTACGCATGCACAAGAGACTGATGAACCGTGGTTACATTATCCTCTACTGCTGGGTACCTAGCCATATTGGGATTCCCGGAAACGAAAAAGCAGATTGTTTGGCCAGGCATTCTACCGTCCCATATAACTGTGATCTGCCCTATACGGATATAAAGTCTGGCATCTCTTCCCTAACAAAAGGCACTTGGAATCACATATGGGACTTGTAAACCGAAATCAAACTTCACTCTATCCGGCCAGCCCTTACCCACTGGTCCACTCAACCGTACCGCAAGCACACGATGTCACTCTCACTCGTCTTCGCATTGGCCATACGAGACTAACCCATAAGTACCTCCTTTTGGGCGAACCTGCTCCTGAATGCCACATTGTCATACTCAACTTAGCATACATCATCTTTTAACCTCTTGCTCTGCTTTTAATGATCTTTACCCAAATATTTTTTAACTCTTCTCATCCCAAACTAGACGACATATTGGGTGATATCCCACAACATAACTTGTTTGCCTTTCTTCGGCGCACAAACATATTTTATTCAGTATGAAATGTCCACTTTAGCCTGACTGGCATCTGGATTTGAGCCCCCATCCATATGCCTTTGGCTTTACCTCTTTTATCTACTTTTGAATTTTACTTGTCTCCTTTATCACCTTTACATTTTAGCTTTTACTAGGTTTTATGACACCTTTTATACTGAACACATCTTTATTTGACTTAACTCAACGTCTGGCGCAGTATGTCCTCTCTGGACCTTGTGCCAAAAAAACCAACCAACCAACCAACTACCTCCGTCTGTTCACGGAAGCCTATATGTCGATGACCTTCAAATTTCTTATCAGGGAAAGGACATGCGTTACATTGAGCGTCAGCTCCAGAACACGATCAATCGCATCCTAAAATGGTGTACCACAAATGGATTTAACATTTCTGCGGAAAAGACTGTCAGTAAGCACTTTTGTCGTTTACGAGGGATCCATCCTGATCCTGATCTCTATGTGCGCAGCTCAAAAATACAAATACGTGACTCCGCTAAATTTTAGGGTATATTTTGATAGAAAATTGACCTTTGCTAACCATATCTCCTATATCCCAACAAATGTGAAAAGGACCTAAATATCCTGAAGGTATTAACTAACACTTCTTGTGGAGCAAGAGCGTGACGCCCTGTGCGGATCTACCGTGCAGCAATATTCGATCCAAAATAGATTACGCCTGTTGGAGTGTATGGATCTGCATGTAGGTCAGCCCTAAAAAAAACTTGACACAGTGCATCATACTGCACTACGCCTCTGTTCTGGAGCTTTTAGAACATCACCCATACAAAGTCTCTATATCACTTGTCATGAGCCATCTCTCATCCACATCCGTCACAAATTACCATTAAACAATTGTTTTCGCATCCTGTCTCATCCCTCCCACCCTTTGGGGGACGCATTTTTGGACACTCATTTGGACCGCCTATATGTAAATCGCCCCTCATGCACTCCTCCCTTTGGTTTAAGGATACGTAGGAGTCTAGTTGGTACCCAACTGGAGAATGTTAAAGTCTCCCCTAATTCTCCCCCCTCAGGGGGAAGACCTACTCTAGGTCTTTACGGGTGTCGCAATCCCGGGGCCCTAGCGATCTTTCGCTCCCCTTTGTTCTACCCTCCTCTCCTTTTAGCTGTCTCCTTCCTTTTCCCCCTCAGTGTAGTTTCCTCTTTGGAGGTGAGGGCCCCCCCTTAGAAGCTGCGGTCGCCCTGTGCCGTCAGCTTCTATTGGCGGAAAACTACCCACGTGTTTAGCCGTGCGTGGAGACCCGTGTCCCCGGAAATGGGGAACCTGGTAATTGAGGGGTGTTCCCGTAGGGGAAATCATCTGAATGGCATTTCCATTGGGACGGGATCAACCTCAACACATTACTTTGGCCTCGGCTTCGGGTAAACGGGAGGTACACAGCGTTCCCCTGTGTATCAATCGGCTGGTGGTACTGACTTGTTCAACTGCTAGGGATCAAGCAATCGGTCTTCTGCTGGGCACGTCGTTAAGGGTGGACGCTGCTTACAGGGATGTACTGTGCGCGTATAGACCCGGCTAGCACTGGTGCAAGTATAAGCATCCCCTTGTTGGGCTCCGTGGTGGGTGGTGCGGCCGGGTCCGAACATCTTTTCTCCAACATGGCTACGAAATTTTCTTCTTCTCCCAATCCACCATCTGAGACAACTATTCTGCAATCAATAAACAAAGAAAACATGGATTCTCAATTTACTAATACAAATGCTCGATTCTTCATCATTCACATAGTTGAAGGTACCTTCCATGAAATATCACCATTCCTTATCCACAAATGCATCACATCCAATGTAGGTGAAGTTAAAAAAGTAAAAAAATTAAGATCTGGAGACCTCCTGGTAGAAGTATCAAACAATAGACAAGCCTCAAAAATAATGAAAATAAAGAATTTTGGACTAAAATCTGTCACAGTGTCACCCCATACATCCTTAAATACATCCAGAGGAGTCATATCAGAACCCGAACTTTTACACTGCTCTGAATCCGAAATATTAGAAAACCTGAGAGACGAAAGTGTATGCGCAGTTCGTCGAATCACTATTCGTCGCAATAACCAACTTATTAACACTAAACATATAGCCTTAACCTTTCAGTCTCCAACTATTCCATCTCATATAAAAGCCGGCTATCTATTATGCCCAGTCAGACCATACATACCAAATCCTATCCGTTGCTTCCAGTGTCAAAGGTTCGGTCATACCAAAACCTCCTGTCGTGGATCACCGGCTTGCGCCCGCTGTGGTGCCTCTGGCCACGACAGTGAAACCTGCTCAGCACCTGCAAAATGTGTAAACTGCACACAGGAACATCCATCATACTCAAAGTCCTGCCCAAAATGGGCATTTGAAAAAGAAATTCAATCCCTGCGCGCCTCTCAAAGACTTTCCTATCCTGATGCCCGTAAAATAATAGAAGCTCGCACACCAAAATCTGGCCTATCCTATGCTGCTGCAGTAAAATCTACTAACTCAATAGCTACTCAGACCGATCCACCAACCAATACTTCCACCACCAACACCTCAATGAGTAAACAAACAGCATCTAAACCAAATAATTCTCGCTCCATATCCCAGAAAAATCATCCAATGAAAAAGGTACCAAGCAATAGCTACACTCAAGTTAGACCTCTGCTCACTAAAACAGCTTCCTACAAATCAAAACACAATAAATCTAGCATGAAAAAAGTACCTCCACAACCACAAATTGATGACACTATTTTAAACCTAGCCCCATCAGAATCCGAAATAAGTGATGAAGAATCAATGGAACACGAAGAAATCAAACCTCCAGATATTCCCGCAGGGATTCCAACTAAGAAGATGCACGATGGCCATATCACTTAATTATGGCATTGTTGCTCTCTTGGAACTGCCACGGTTTCCTAAATAAAGTTGACGACCTCAAAACTTTAATTTACGATCATAATCCCGCTTGCGTCGCTCTCCAAGAAACCTACCTTACAACCAATAGACAATATTCTATCCGTAATTACTCTATACTCCGCAAGGACTATGAGCTCAGTGGTAGGGCCTCTGGCGGAGTGGCCCTAATGGTTAACTGTAATTACCCTTATCAAACCCTCAACCTCAATACTTGTCTCCAGGCTGTTGCTGCCCGTATCCTTCTGAAACACCTTACTACTGTGTGCTGTATTTATCTACCTCCAAATACTTCCATTAGCCAATCATCCCTCAATAATCTTGTTCAACAACTCCCCTCACCGTTCATTCTTCTCGGTGACATGAATGCTCATAGTCCCTTGTGGGGTAGCAAAGACACTAACAACAGAGGCCATCGTATCGAACAACTCATTAAAGATTTCTCCCTGTGCATCATGAATAATGGTGGTAATACTTATTTCCATCTTCCCACAAAGTCCTTCCATGCCATAGACCTTGCCATTTGTTCTCCTCAAATCCTGCCATTATATAACTTCTCTGTATCCAGTGATCTACACAATAGCGATCACTTTCCAATCCTTCTCTCACCTCTGTACCAATATTCAACCCAGAAATTTACCACACCCCGTTATCACTATGATAAAGCTGACTGGAAAACTTTCACCTCACTCGCTATTATCTCTTCAGACACCATTAAAGGCAATATTGACGAGGTCGTGGATACTGTGACATCCATCATCCTTAAAGCTGCGGATGCAAGTATTCCAAAATCCAGAACCAACTCTCGAAGAAATAAAAAACCGTGGTGGGATCCAAAATGCACGCTCGCCAAAAAGCAGCAGCAAAAGGCATGGAACACCTTTCGCCGGTGTCCAACCACTGCAAATCTCATTCTTTTCAAGAAAGCCAAGGCACATGCTAGGAAAACAAGGCGGCTTGCACAAAAAAATTCTTGGATCCAATATGTGTCTAACATCTCTACCTCCACCTCTGGTAAGGAGCTATGGGCAAAAACAAAAAGAGCCATGGGAATCTATAGTAACCATGCAATAACCTGCCTCTCCCTTAATAACCAAATAATATCAGATACAAAAAACATCACAAATGCTATTGGAGAAACACTCTCTTTTAACTCCTGCAGCACTTCCTACTCGAATACTTTCCTTCCATATAAACAACAGTCTGAACGGCAAAGGATAACTTTTAACACCGCTACCTACTTTGCTTACAATAGTGCCTTTACCATCCATGAACTCAACAAATATCTAAAACAGTCTACAAATACATCTCCAGGCCCTGATGGTATTACGTATGAAATGTTGAAACATCTTTCCCACGGCTCTTTACTTAATCTCTTACAGTTATATAATAGAATCTGGAGCGAACATACCTTCCCTAACTCCTGGAGAAATGCAATAGTCATTCCCATTCTGAAACCTAATAAGGATCCATCTAACCCCAGTAATTACCGACCCATAGCCCTCACCAGTTGCCTATGCAAACTGGTGGAGAAGATGATCAATGCACGCCTTGTTTACGTCTTGGAAAATGAGGGCCATCTACACCCTTTTCAGAGCGGCTTCCGCAGGGGAAGATCAACTATTGACAATGTAATATACCTAGAGTCCCAAATTCGCACTGCTTTTTTAAGGAGGAATCACTTGGTCTCCATTTTCTTCGATATGGAGAAGGCGTATGACCGGACCTGGCGGTATGGTATCCTCCGCGATCTCCATACCTTAGGCTTCCTCGGCAACCTTCCAATTTTTATACAGAATTTCCTCTCTCAGCGCTACTTTAGGGTCCGTATTAACGGTACTCAATCTGATCGCTTTGTCCAAGAAGAGGGTGTTCCACAAGGCTCCGTTCTTAGTGTCACCCTCTTTGCTATAAAAATTAATAATATTCTCACACAACTTCCTCCGACTGTAAATGGTTGCTTGTATGTCGACGACCTACAAATCTCCTGTCAGGGGAAAGACATGCGGTACATTGAGCGCCAACTTCAAAATACCATCAATAGGATTCTAAACTGGTGTAACAAAAATGGCTTCAACATCTCTGCAGAAAAGACTGTAGCTATACACTTCTGCCGCATACGTGGGATCCATCCAGATCCTGATCTCTATCTGGGTCACTCTAAAATAAAAGTAAATGACTCCACTAAATTTTTAGGTGTATATCTCGACAAAAAACTTACGTTTGCTAACCACATTTCCTATATCCGCAGCAAGTGCGAAAAAAATCTTAATATCTTAAAAGTATTGACCAATACCTCTTGGGGGGCTGAACGAGATGCCCTTCTGCGCATCTACCGGGCTGTTATACGCTCAAAATTGGATTACTGCTGCTGCATATATGGGTCTGCCCGCCAATCAGTTTTAAAGAAGCTTGACACTGTCCATCATACCGCACTGCGCATTTGCTCCGGTGCTTTCCGGACGTCGCCTGTACAGTCTCTCTATATCATTTGTCATGAGCCATCTCTCACCCACATACGTCATAAACTATCACTAAATACATACTTTCGTATACTCTCTCATCCCTCGCACCCATTGACAAATTCTCTTTTAGACAATCACCTAGAACGTTTTTATTCTAACCGTCCATCTTGTATTCCTCCTTTGGGCCTGCGGATTCGTCAAAGTCTTAGTGGAACCCAGTTAGCAGATGTTAAAGTCTGCGCTAACTCTCCTCTTGAACCACCTTGGGCAGCCTCTCAGATTTTATACATCCAACCCTTCAAAGGCTTTACCAAGCAGAATACAGATCCACAAATATACCAGCAACTCTTCCAACATGAAAAACACAAGAACAAACACCAAGAAGAAATCTACACTGATGGCTCTAAATGTGGGAATCATGTTGGCTTTGCCTATGTTAGCTGTTCTCAATCCTGCAGTTACACACTCCCTGCCTTCTGCTCTGTTTTTACAGCTGAATTGCTCGCCATTTATGAAAGCCTTTTACACATATCTCGTACCAACAAAAAACATTTTATTATTTATTCAGATTCTTTAAGTGCCCTGGAAAGCCTGAAATCCGACTCTATTCTGCACAGCTACAGAGCCAAAGTCCAACAACTGTATAGCCACCTAACAAACCGTGGCTTTGTTATCCGTTTCTGCTGGGTTCCTAGTCACGTTGGGATCTCGGGCAATGAAGAGGCCGATGCTTTGGCAAAGCATGCTACTAACCCTTATCCAGAACCATTACCCTACACTGACATAAAATCTGGCATATCGAACAGCATAAAAGAAAGTTGGTTCAATGAGTGGAGCTGTCAAACTAGTAATAAACTTCACACCATCCATCCCTCCATCACCCACTGGCTATCGCAGCCTTACCGCAAATTTGACGTCATTTTGACTCGCCTTCGAATCGGCCACACGAGGCTTACTCACAAACACCTTCTTCTTGGAGAGCCTGCCCCTCCGTGTACACACTGCAATACGCATCTTACTATATGTCATATTCTAACCTCTTGTACAGCTTTTAACAATTTTTATCATACTTATTTTAACTGTTCTCATCCCAAACTTGACATCATATTGGGTGAAACCCCGCACTGGAGTGCCACCATTGCCATACCAACCTTACCATTAGTCATGTTTTAACTTCATGCACTGCTTTTAATAATCTTTACACAATATTTTTTAACTGTTCTCATCCTAAACTTGACGATATATTGGGTGAAACCCCGCACCGTAATTTGTTTGCATTTCTTCGACGTATCAATATTCTTTACTCAGTGTAAAGTGTACACTTTTCTCTGACTGGTATCTGGATGGGAGCCCCCATCCAGATGTCCTTTTTACCTTGTCCATTTTACCTCCTTTTTACCTCTCTACAGTTCGCTTTTACTGATTTTAGACCTCAAAGTTTTTAGCTTTACATGTTTTATGCAACACGTTTTTACTTGAAAACTTTGTTTTACTATATATACACATAGTCTGGCGCAGCATGTCCTTTCTGGACCTTGTGTCATTAAACCCCAACCAACCAACCAACCAACCAAACCCCGCACTGTAATTTGTTTGCATTTCTTCGATGCATCAATATTTTTTACACAGTGTGAGGTATAACTTTTCTCTGACTGGTATCTGGATGGGAGCCCCCATCCAGATGTCCTTGGCTTATTTCTTTTTATCTACTTTTTACCTTTCTACATTTGCTTTTATCGTTTTAGAACTCATGGATTTTAGCTTTACCTGTTTTATGCAACACCTTTTTACTTGAAAACTTTATTTTACCATATATACACATAGTCTGGCGCAGTATGTCCTTTCTGGACCTTGTGCCATTAAACACCAACTAACCAACCAACCCTTTCATATCGAAATCATGATGTCATTTTGACTCGTCTCCGCATTGGTCACACGAGAATCACCCATAAACACCTACTCCTGGGTGAACTTGCCCCAGAATGTTCACATTGTCAATCTCACCTAACCATTCGTCACATTTTAACCTCTTGTACAGCTTTTAATAATTTTTATCAAATATTTTTTAACTGTTCTCATCCCAAACTTGACGATATATTGGGTGAAACCCCTCACTGTAACTTATTTTCATTTCTTCGACGTATCAATCTGCTTTACTCAGTGTGAAGTATACACCTTTCTCTGACTGGTATCTGGATGGGAGCCCCCATCCAGACGTCCTTGGCCCCTCAGGGGGAAAACCTTCTTTAGGTTTTCACGGGTGTCGCAATCCCGGGGCCCCAGCGATCCTTCGCTCCTCTGTTTTTTTACCCTCCTCTCTCCTTCTTCTGTCTCCTTCCCCTTCTCCCTCGATGTGGTTTCTTCTCTTGAAGTGAGGGCCCCCCTTCAGAAGCTGTGGTCGCTCTGTACCGTCAGCTTCTGTTGGCGGGTAAACTGCCCACGTGTTTGCCGTGCGTGGAGACCCGTGTCCCCGGAAATGGGGATCCTGGTAATTGAGGGGGTTTATTCTCCAACACATTGCTTTGGCCTCGGCTTCGGGTAAACGGGAGGTGCACAGCGTTCCCCTGTGTATCAACCGGCTGGTGGTACTGATTTCGATCAACTGCTAGGGATCAAGCAAACGGACATCTACTGGGCACGTCGTTAAGGGTGGACGCTGCCTAAGGGATGTACTGTGCGCGTATAGACCCGACTAGCACTGGTGCACGAATGTGCATCCCCTTGTTGGGCTCCGTGGTGGGTGGTGCGGTCGGGTCCGAATTTCCAATCTCCAATATGGATACGACATTATCTTCGTCTCATGTCAACGTTCCGAAATCTCCCACTCAAGGAGATGGTAATTTAAAATTTTTTCTTGTGAAATGTCAGGACGGTAACTTTAGCCAAACATCCCCTTTCCTAATCCATAAGTGCATAACTGATCATGTCGGAGAAGTTGCTAAAATAAAAAAAATTCGATCAGGAGACCTCTTAGTGGAAGTAACCAATAGCACACAGGCAAACAACATTATGAAATTAAAAATTATGGGCCTAAAATCTGTCACTGTCTCCCCTCATAAAACACTTAACTCATCAAGAGGCGTCATATCAGAACCTGACCTGTTACACTGTTCAGAGGCTGAAATCCTGGAAAATCTGAAATCCCAAAATGTTAGTGCAGTTCGCAGAATCACTATAAAACGCAATAACCACATAATAGACACAAAACACATAATCTTGACCTTTCAATCTACTAAGATTCCATCTCATATCAAAGCAGGCTACCTTTCATGTCCCGTCAGAACGTACATACCTAATCCTACCCGTTGTTTTCAGTGCCAAAAGTTTGGCCATACAAAACCTTCCTGTCGTGGTTCCCCAGTATGTGCCCGCTGTGGTATCTCTGGCCACGACAGTGACACCTGTTCCAGCTCTCCTAAATGCGTTAACTGCAAACAAGACCATCCCTCATATTCCCGTTCCTGTCCTAAATGGTCTTATGAAAAAGAAATCCAGTCCTTGCGTGCCACACAAGGATTGTCTTACCCAGAAGCACGTAAAATAATAGCCTCTCGCACCCCTAAACCTGGTCAATCTTATGCTGCAACAGTGAAAGCGGTTGCATCAATTGCTACCCAAACTGACCCACCCAAATCCAAACCTGTCTGTTCATCAACTTCCTTCCCAAAAGCTAAACAGTCAAATACTCAAAATAATGCCTCAATAGCCACACAAAAAAGCACACCCAATAAGAAGCCTCAAAGCAACCTCTCCACTCAAAATAGACCTTTACTCAAAAAAAGTTCAGCTTACAAGACAAAATACAACAAAGCCAGACTTAAACGCATCCTTCCACAACGGCCCATAGACGACTCTATACTACATTTGGATCCTACCGACTCTGACATTTCAGATCACATTATGGATGATGAAGTCATCCCAAGTACCCCGCTTCAACCGACGGGGATAAAGAGTAAAATCGCGGTCATCTCCGACATCACTTAATCATGGCTCTGCTGCTATCCTGGAATTGCCACGGTTTTTTAAACAAAATTGACGACCTCAAAACTATAATTTACAACCATAATCCCGCCTGTCTTGCCCTACAGGAAACTTTTCTTAAAACCAATAGGCATACTAAAATCCGTAATTATACCATCCTTCGCAAAGACAATGAGCTCAATGATAGGGCCACTGGTGGAGTTGCCCTTTTGATTAACAATAGTTATCCTCACACTAAGCTCAATCTCAACACTAACCTGCAAGCAGTTGCCACTCGTATTCAATTAAAACAACTAACAACAGTCTGCAGCATATACCTGCCACCAAGCGAAACCATCAGCCAAACCTCCCTCAATAGTCTTATACAACAACTTCCTCCCCCCTTTCTCCTCCTAGGGGACATGAATGGCCATAGCCCCTTGTGGGGAAGCAAAGACACAAACAATAGGGGCCATCTCATAGAACAACTGCTAACCTACTTCTCGCTTTGCGTTATGAATAACGGTGATAACACCTATTTCCACCACCCAACCAAATCCTTCCATGCCATAGACCTCGCCATTTGCTCTCCATCTATCCTCCCATTATATAACTTTTCAGTCTCTAACGATCTACATAACAGTGATCACTTTCCGATTTTCCTCTCACCTCTGTACCATAATAGGAAAGACAACTGTACCACCCCAAGATATAATTATGAAAAGGCAGATTGGCCCACCTTCACCCATTTATCCAATATATCCTCAAATAGTCTTGTAGGTTCCATTGATGAGGTCGTTGACAAAGTCACCTCCCTTATTATCAAGGCAGCAGATGCCAACATTCCTAAATCGGGCATGAAACATCGGCACAATAAAAAACCGTGGTGGAATGAAACCTGTACTCTAGCAAAAAAACAGCAGCAGAAAGCCTGGAGCATCTTCCGGCGGTACCCCACGACCGAAAATCTAGTTCTCTTTAAAAAAGCTAAAGCTTACGCTAGAAAAATAAGGCGGCAATGTCAAAGGGAATCGTGGATAAAATGTCTCTAGCATAACGCCCAGTACCTCTAGTAAGGAGCTATGGACAAAAACTAAAAGAGCCATGGGAATCTATAATAATCCTTCAATATCCTGTCTGTCTGTAAACAATAATATTATTTCGGAAAAAAAAGATATAGCAAACATTATCGGTCAGACACTTGCCTCTATCTCCTGCAGTACTTCCTTCTCAAATACTTTTCTGTCATATAAACAACAGTCCGAACGAAAAAAAATAAAATTTAAAACCTCCTCCCATTTTTCTTACAATAGTAATTTTACCATCAGTGAACTCACCAAACACTTAAGACAGGCCTCTAATACCGCTCCTGGTCCTGATGGTATTACTTACAAAATGCTGAAACACTTGTCCCATGACTCATTACAAATCCTCTTGCAATTATACAATAGAATCTGGAATGAACAAACCTTTCCTTCCTCCTGGAGAAATGCAATAGTTATTCCCTTTCCTAAACCTGGGAAAGATACTTCTAACCCTAGTAATTACCGTCCCATAGCCCTTACTAGTTGTCTGTGCAAACTAATGGAAAAGATGGTCAATGCTCGCCTTGTTTACATTCTAGAGACTGGGGACCATATACATCCCTTTCAAAGTGGCTTCCGCAAAGGCAGGTCCACACTTGACAATATTTTAAATCTAGAGACGCAAATTCGGAATGCCTTCCTTAGAAAGAATCACCTAGTGTCCGTTTTCTTTGACATTGAAAAGGCATATGACCGCACATGGAGGTACGGCATACTCCAAGACCTCTATAATATAGGCTTTCGTGGCAATCTACCAACTTTTATAAAAAACTTTTTATCCCTCAGAAACTTCCGTGTCAGCATCAATGGTACTCTATCTGATAATTTCATCCAAGACGAGGGTGTTCCTCAGGGCTCCGTACTTAGCGTCACCCTCTTCTCAATTAAAATCAATAATATCCTTAGACAACTGCCCTCCACAGTCTACGGCAGCCTTTACGTCGACGACCTTCAAATCTCCTGCCAGGGGAAAGATATGCGCCTCATCGAAAGGCAGCTTCAAAATGCCATAAACCGCATCTTAAAATGGTGTGACACAAATGGTTTCACTTTATCTGCTGAAAAAACCGTATGCACCCATTTTTGCCGGAAACGCGGGATCCACCCCGACCCAGAACTTTATCTGGGTAATAGTAACATTGTTGTGAAGGACTCTGTCAAATTTTTAGGATTAAATTTCGACAAAAAACTAACTTTTGCTAATCATATTTCTGACATTCGCAGTAAATGCGAGAAAAAGCTTAATATTTTAAAGGTTTTAACCAACACCTCTTGGGGGCTGATCGTGACGCTCTGTTACGGATTTATCGTGCTGTCATACGTTCAAAAATGGACTATGCAAGTTGCGCGTATGGGTCAGCTTGCAAATCAGTGCTAAAAAAACTTGACCCTGTGCATCATGCTGCACTCCGCATTTGCTCTGGTGCTTTTAGAACATCACCTGTACATAGTCTTTACGTCACCTGCCACGAGCCACCTCTCACCCTCATCCGTCATAAGCTCTCATTAAACACATACTTTCGTATTCTTTCTCATCCTTCACATCCATTAAAGAATTCTTTTATAGATACTCATCTTGACCGTTTTTATGCAAATCGTCCCATCTGTACTCCCCCCTTTGGACTAAGGATTCGTAGGAGTCTTGTCGGTACCCAATTGGAGGATGTAAAAGTCTCTATATGCTCTTTCATGAAACCCCACCATGGAACGTATTGCAGATACCTTACCTACAACCTTTCGAAGGCTTTGCAAAGCAGGATACTGATCCTAAAGTCTACCAACAGTTGTTCTCCGATCACAACAACAAATATGACAAATATGAAAAATTATACACTGATGGCTCCAAAACTGGGAATCACGTCGGTTTTGCCTTCGTGGGTAAAAATCATACTGGTAGCTATACTCTACCTCCCTTTTGCTCCATCTTTACTGCCGAATTACTTGCCATATACGAAAGCCTTCTGTACATCTCGAGAACGAACACAAAGAATTTTATCATCTACTCTGACTCCCTTAGTGTTCTAGAAAATCTGAAATCCGGAGCCCTAACACATAACTATATGCATAAAGTTTTACACAAGTATGATCAGCTTATAAACCGCGGGTACAGTGTTCTCCTCTGTTGGGTACCCAGTCACATCGGGATCCCGGGAAATGAAAAAGCGGACACACTAGCGAAGCATGCGACCCTCCCGTACACCGGCACTCCATCCTACAGTGACATAAAGTCCAGCATCTCCAGCATTGTAAATGGCATATGGGCCGATAAATGGGACAATGAAACGGGGAACAAACTTCGTTCTATTCGCCCAACTCTCGTACCCTGGTCGTCTCATCCCTATCGCAGGCTAGATGTCATCGTGGCACGTCTTCGCATCGGACATACGCGAATTACTCATAAGCACTTACTTTTGGGCGAACCCGCCCCGGAGTGCCCTCACTGTCATACTCACCTCACCATTCGTCATCTTTTAACGTCGTGCACTGCTTTTAATAGTTTTTATCAAATACTTTTTAACTGTTCTCATCCTAAACTAGACGAAATTCTGGGTGAAACCCCACATCGGAATCTATTTGCTTTTCTTAGACGGATCAATATTTTTTATTCAGTGTAACGTGTCCCTTTCTGTCTGACTGGTATCTGGATGGGAACCCCCATCCAGATGTCTTTGTTTCACTTTTTATCTACTTTTAACACTTTTGAATTGTACTTTTCACCTTTTTAGGCTTTACATTTTAGTTTTTACTAGATTTTGTGGTACCTTTTATCTGAATACATTCTGATATGATTTTTACTCCTTGTCTGGCGCAGCATGTCCTTTTTGGACCTTGTGCCAATAAACACCAACCAACCAACCAACCAACCAGACGTCCTTGGCTTATTTTTATCTACTTTTTACCTTTCTACAGTTTATTTTACCAGTTTTAGACCTTACGGATTTTAGCTTTACTTGTTTTATACAATAACTTTTACGCAAAAGCGTTATTTTATACTAAATACACATTGTCTGGCGCAGTATGTCCTTTCTGGACCTTGTGCCATTAAACAACAACCAACCAACCAACCATCCCTAACAAAAGGCACTTGGAATCACATATGGGACTGTGAAACCGAAATCAAACTTCACTCTATCCGGCCAGCCCTTACCCACTGGTCCACTCAACCGTACCGCAAGCACGATGTCACTCTCACTCGTCTTCGCATTGGCCATACGAGACTAACCCATAAGTACCTCCTTTTGGGCGAACCTGCTCCTGAATGCCCACATTGTCATACTCAACTTAGCATACATCATCTTTTAACCTCTTGCTCTGCTTTTAATGATCTTTACCAAATATTTTTTAACTCTTCTCATCCCAAACTAGACGACATATTGGGTGATATCCCACACCATAACTTGTTTGCCTTTCTTCGGCGCACAAACATATTTTATTTAGTATGAAATGTCCACTTTAGCCTGACTGGCATCTGGATGGGAGCCCCCATCCATATGCCTTTGGTTTTACCTCTTTTATCTACTTTTGAATTTTACTTGTCTCCTTTATCACCTTTACATTTTAGCCTTTACTAGGTTTTATGACAACTTTTATACTGAACACATCTTTATTTGACTTAACTCAACGTCTGGCGCAGTATGTCCTCTCTGGACCTTGTGCCAAAAAACCAACCAACCAACCAACCAACCAAAAGAAAAATAATCCGTTGCCGTCTTTGGCGACATACTTTTCTCATTCCTTTTCGTTCTCGAAGCATTTATTTCATTTAATGTAAACAAAATCGGTAATTTCAAAATGAAACAAAATATTATTGTTAATATATCCCGAATGGTTATTCTAGTTATGTCAAAAAAAGTATTCGTTAACGGGTCTAAAGTTCCGGAGAATTTAGTTTTTCTTTTCTACTCTTGCATACAAATCTACAACTTAACACAAATCTAAATCTTCCTTCCTTTGTGTGCCTAGCACAGTGGCGGCTCGTGGGATACAGCAAGTACAGCCGGGCTGCACTTGAAATTATCAGCACATACTTTAAAATAATTTATTCTGCTAATTTCCCTAAATTCAGATTAGAAGTAGAATTCCTACGGTAAATTAAAAAACTCTCCGAAAAAAACGAAACAAAAAAAACTTATTGTGGCCGGATCGCTCATTCAGAAAAAAAGCACTTTAATCTTCCCGCAATTCAATTGGGAAAATCTTTGGTTCAGCACAGAGCGCTGAAAAGAAAATTGGCAGCACCGTTGCCATGACAACGACTACGTAAGCAGCCTTTCCGGCATAGGGAGTATGCAGCCGATACAGCCGATGAAAGATTTTTTAACGGCGGCTGAACTTGAGAACTCGACTAAGTGAGAGAGGGAGTAAGGAGAATATATGTTTGGAAAACTCTATATTGCTGAATTTATCAAGAAGGTAAGCCTGAATAGACGCTTATGAATGGACAATTACCCATCAAAGTAGTATTGTTTTTAAGTAAGCAAGAACTGGCATTTAGAGGACATGGCGAGCGAGAAAATTCTTTAAACATGGGAAATTTTAAAGAGCTTTTAAAATTATTGATATCTGAATTAAAACAACGCCTTTTTATGGGGACATCACAGACTGATTCGCATGTTTAAAAAAAAGGAGGATTGATTTGACTTATAAAAAATAAGTAAGTTTTCTTTTTTTTTCTTTTCTTCTCAAGTTATCGTTACAAAAGAAAATTCTAAGGAAACTTCGAATCAGACACTGATTAATGCAATTTTGAGGACAAGAGCGGCTGGTTGAAATTTATGTCCATTTTATGGAAGTAAAATGGGATCTCTTACATTTTTTTTTTGTAATTTTTTTTTTCCTCGGTGAGGACTTAATCCGCCAGCTTTCGAATTCAGTAAGAAATATTTTCCAATCCTGTCGGAGGAAAGGGGGGGGGTCATATGCTTCCGGCTGCACTAACAGTTTTGACCACGGGCTGCCACTGGCCTAGCATCCTATCTCTAACCCACAGACATCGCGAAAAAAAATGGCTCGTCCGGGCTGGTATTAATTCCATTTTTTCATTAAAAAATCTAAAACTTTATTTTCATTTTCAAGGAGTAAAAACATGGTAAAAATACTAAAATTCTCCAACAACGGATGCATTTTCAAAACCTTTAAAACCTCAAAACCAATTAAAGTATTAAAACAGTCAAAATACTATACAGCCCTGGACGTCGTTGCCTTCTGCACAAAAATCATTCAACACCCCGGAACACCTACACGTATCCAACAGCAAAACTAATAAAAATGAAGCATTAATTCAAAGACTGCCGCTTATATAACTTCGGTTTCCCGGTTAAAAGTTACATTCCTTAAACCTATCAAATAATTCCTCGAAATGCATTCGGTTAAGGTTAAATCAATCAACCAATCACAATTTCTTTTCAACACAGCATCAACGAACACCTCAACTCCTCTAACAGGCTGCTAGAGAATTCCAAAATAATCGCTACGTTTATCGTCCTGTTTACGAAAGCCAAACTTGGCGACGGACACCCGCTTGCGGTAATATTCCCTTAATGAATTTATAATTAAATCAATTCTCTAACTCCCAGAAAATAATTTGATAGAAAAAAGAAAAATCAAAAGATTAAGTTTATTATGGTATTTTTCTTAAATTTATAATGTACGCCTCCTTCAAAACTAATGTTTTTTTCTTTCGGTTCTGTTCACTTTTGAAAGTGTTGGTAGCAGGAGATGAACGGCATAGAAACTAGTGCATTTGCTTACGAGCCGGTAAACGAGTGTTCGAAACCAGACTGGTGCTGCCATCTACCGTGTCTGAAAATTATTTTTCCCCGTCAAAGTCTCATAGTAAAGTCGTCATGTTCGGACATGGGAACCGTATCTTGACCACGTAGCAATTGTTTGTAAGTCTATTGTGACTATATTGAGTGGCCACATTTCGGTAGCAGGGGACAGTCATGCTGTTAGGATAAATATTCTCCCCTTAATTATTTCAGGAAAATGTATAATTAAACAGTACTCGTGTATACATACTTTTAATCGATTTAATTCTTAAAAACAATTATATCAGTGTTCTGCTTGGCGTTGACGGAAGCTATAATAGTGGCAGAAATGGGGTGCGTTTTTCGTATCATAAAGTATACAATTGGGAGAACTTAATGCTTCAAGGTAGTCCTAAATCTATAGGCAAGAACAAGACTGGACCGAAAAAATTTTCTTTATCTCACCCTGAGGCCAGAACCTCTGCTGGTGCTAGTCTTTTTCAACAAGCAATTTGAAAGAGAGTGGCGTTAAGACAGAAATACATCGGGCGGGCCCTTATCCTGCACACGGATACCAGATATTATCACCAGGCCCGAACCTTGGTTAATGGTAATGGTAGTCTTCTCCACCGGCCGAGCTGAAAGCTGCTGGCGCTACGGCAGCAAACGTCTCGGGACGCCTACGTATCCTCTGCACGGATACCTGATCTATCATCCCGCCAGAACCTAGCCAAACCAATGGCGTATTCCGTCTTCTCCATCCGGCGAGCTGAAAACAACTGGCGCTGAAGTAAGACATTCGCCGAGAGGCTTCTTATCTTCTGCGAGGATACCTTATCTACTCCAATGGTTGGTACAGTCTGGAGTGCGTGGTTAGAGAGAGAAAAATTATGAAGATGCTATAACTATTTCTCTCCAGAGATATACCTTATCTGCTCACGTGCTGTAAATATAAAAAGAGAGATATACCCACCGGAGGGGCAGACCCAAAGGTTTAGGGAACAACACTCTCCGGTTAAGAGTCCACCCCTTCCTGTACCGCGGCCCCTCAATATATACTCAATATTAACCAGAAATGTGTTACGGATCGAACTCGCCGACCGCCCTCACCTATCATTTATTTAAATTTCCCAAAAATACAAACTATGCCACCAGGCATTACGATGAACAACTGGTGATAGAGCTTGATAGGGCCATGTTGGCTTGGCCTATATAAATCGTTCTCACGTATGCAGCTATATATTCTTCCTACTTTTGGTCTATATTCACTGTCGAACTTTTCGCAGTTTATGAAAGCCTCCGGTTCATCACTACTTCAGACAAAAAAAAAAAAAAAGAACGTTTATAGAAACTCTTTAAGCGTTCTGGAAAACCCGAAATCTGGCTCTCTTTCAAATAGTTATATTGGTAAAGTCCTATATATACACACAGACAAATCAAAAATAACGGCTTTGATATCCTTTACTGCTGTGTACCCAGTCACATATGCATACAGGGCAATGAGGAAGCTGACCCTGACTAAAGTAGCAACCCTTCCTTATCCCTGCCCTTACTTCCATTATCCAACTAAATCCTTCCATGACATAGATATTGCAATCTGTTCTTCCTCCATCTTTCCTTTGTACAGTTTCTCTGCCTCTAGTGACCTACATAATAGTGATCATTTCAAATTCTGCTCTCACATCTATATCAAAACCCTAGTCATAATTTTACCACCTGACTTTCGCTGTAAGTCAGCGATATAAAGTCAGAAATTTCCTATCTGATAAGACCATTGGATCAGCGAATGGTAGAGAGAAACTCAAAACAAACTGTATAAAATACACCGAACTGTCAACCACTGGCCCTCTCATCCCATTTGCAAGCATAATGTCATTCTGACAGGTCTCCGCATGGGACACACGAAGCTAACCCATGAACACCTACTCCTGCGTGAACCCGCTCCGGATTGTCCCTATTGTCATACTCACCTCACCATTCATCACGTTTTAACCTCTTCCATAGCTTTTATGAGCTTTTACCAAATTTATTTTAATTGTTCCCACCCCAAACTTGATGATGTCTTGGGTGAAACCGCACATACTAATTTGTATTCATTCCTGCAGAGTAATAATACTTTTGTCTGTGTGAAGCATGTGCTTTTAATTGACGGGTGTCGGGATGGGATCCCCCCCCCCCTTCTTTATGGATTTTAGCGCTCATAAGTTTTATGTGACACCTTTTACCGCGCATACATTATTTTTCTAATTTTACACATAGTCTGCCGCAGCATGTACTTTTAGACTTTGTACCATTAAACCACAACCAAGCAAAAAGTGAGTATTAAAATTATTAAAAGTTCTTTGAATGTAATAAGATTGGTGATTGAAAGAAGATTAATTTCACATTCAAACTGAGAGCCTATGAGTTTACGAGTTTGACCTAATATTTTCGAATACGAGATTGACCTAATATAATCGAACATATTCTTTATCATCTCAACAGTGCATTCTGCATTTTCCGAACATTACACTCTCACCTACGTAAATGAATAGTACTATGTCAGCATTCAAAATATATATAGAGTTCCAGTTTCTGCTGACAAGGAAACCTCCCCGAAGCTCACTCACCAAACGTAACGAATTTAATCCAGTCATACGTACACACTAAAAGAAACCTAATGTGTAAAAATTAGCTGCTATCTCCTCAAATTAAAGCTAAAATTAATTAATAAAAATGAGTATGAGTTGACAGAATAGAGACTATCGCCACTTGGCGCTTTTTATTTTATTTTATGAATGCTTTTACAAAAAGATGCTCATATAATATAATTTTAAGTAAGCGCAGGTCAGCATATGGTGGGCACAGGTCAGCATATGTCAGCATTTGTGGAAGGGGGGTGGAGGAAGTTGGCCAAATATACTTTTTAAACAACAATTCAATGCATGCATAAGAGGTTAAACGTAGCATTTTAGAAGAGGTTTAGCTTTTTAGCGAAATAAGAGTTGAAATAAACAATGGTATTAAAAAAATAATTTTAAAAACTGTAAGGTAATTTTTTTGGAGCGGAGGGGGTTCATCCTATAATTTTCTCTCCCCCCCACCGCCTTTGATTCGACCCTGAAAGAAATATATTATTAAGTTGTTTCATTAACACAATGTCAGATAACTGTCGCACGTTATTTTTTCGGAATTTTCCAGTTTTTTCGGGAAGTGCAATAAGTAATGGCGGTAACAATCTATTGCTTTTACTTATAATCGGCATTGTAGTGTAGGAATGTGTCATTGCATTTTGTGATTGAATCTCTCTTTCTGCTTGCTTGGATACTCTATGTTCCAGGGTTCGTCTAGAAGGATTTCATAAATTAAAACCTGATTCATCAGCATAAAAATTTGATCGTCTTTTAATAACGAATCCTTTATAAAAACATATACATCATTTACGAACGCCTGAGCTAATTTTTTAATGATTTCCTTCGAACGAGTTTTTCAGCAAAACAAATTTTGTAACTTTCCTGCTCACAATCCTATTGTTTTTTAAAAATCTGTACAGCCATCCTTTAGATGAGCGGGAATTTCAGTCCTAATTCCAATGCGTTTTCTGAAGCGCAAGTTTGTAAATCACAATCATGTACATTTTTCTGTAATTTTCTTGCGTGTTAGAAGTGTTGAAATGTATATTTTTTAATTTGATTTAATTTATATTTATTATCGCCATTCTTCTGAGCTTGCTTTTCCCACAGATATAACTGCCTTTTATTTGTAAGAAATTTAAAATAATTTTGAACACTCTATAAACTGCGGGAGTTTGCCGCTATTGTATCTCGCCAGCATTTTACTGCGGCCTCCTTATCTTTTCAAGAAATAAATTGCTTATTTTCACGATATCTTCACTGGACGTGAAGTCAATGCTTTCGTCCTCTAAACTAGAAAATATAGGATCTTCAGGGGTATCGAGTAATAAACATTGCTCATTTGCTGCAAAATCTGCCTCATTTACTTTCTGATAATTTTGCAAACTTTCAACAATTTGATTTTTCAGACTTTTTCTTCGTCTGTGTATGGAGACAAGTCATATTTTTTGAAGAAAATTCCGCGTATAGCATAATAACAACAATAAGTATATTTATTGTTTGCTCCATAGTATCATCACGTGGATAAAAATAATAGAATTTTTAGAATTAAAATAAATGCCTCACTTATGCGTAAACTAAATTTGCAGCTTCAATGTGTTAATACAAATAAAAGGAAATTACTTTCTGCAGTGACTTTCAGAAATTAAATAAAAATATTATAGGACTTAAGTTTAACTAATAGAAAGCAAGATTAAGCTACTTAAAAATTCAGTCCGTTGAAATATAACACGGTATACCAAACACTGGTTTAAAAAAATTTCGAGTACGTACTCGCGTGAGCGTATCAACTTTTCGACCAATTATCCCTGTCGCTAAATGCTAGCTAAAGGTTACAATTGGCGCGATTTTAACTAATTTTTAACCTTTAATTTCTCAAATCCTATAAGGAGATAGCAGCTAATTTTCACACCGTACGTTCCTTTTAGTGTGTACTTGTGATTGGGTGAAATTCGTTCCATTTGGTGAGTGAACTTTGGGAAGGTTTCCTTGTGAGCGGCAGCTTTCACATCAAAGTTTCTCAAAAACTTTGGAAGTTCTCTTACTTTTCATTATTTCATTTTTACTACTGTTTCATTTTTACTACAGATTTTTTGGCTGCGTCATTTTCAAATTTATTTGGTTTCCTTGGTATGGATGGAAAGCCAAGCCAAACTTATAAACGTATAACTGGTTAATTTTCTCTGAAATTACTTTTTCTCCAATTTTATTATAAATTTCAACTTGTGTCCTTTCATGCTTAAATTTAATACTTTTTTTATTACAAGCAGAGCCTGACAAAATATTACGTGTCAGATTTGTGTGTACTGGCCAATACGTTTTTTAATTTCAGTTTCAGTTTTATCATTAACTCTACTGTTCAAAACTTCTCTTACGCTCAAAAATTCCTTCTATTGTGAATTTCATACTCAAATTATTTACCGGTTTAAAATTCTTGATCATTGATCGGTTTGTACTGAAGTGAGAGCTCCAGTTTCAAAAAGCGATGATTTTGCATTTTTATAGAACTTGGTAGTCTGCCCTGTTATAGACGTTCTTTATAAACTTCTGATTCTACTCCTGATGTTTTTTTATTAAGGTTTTGGAGAAGAATATTCGCCTATATATCATACTTAATAGGTGAAGAAGCCTTCAGATATTTTTTGCAAAGCTCCAAATGCCCTTCTTTAGCCTTTATATACGTTATTAAAAGATTATCTTCTCACTGTTAAGTGACTTGAGCTATATTGCCAATATCAGGTGGTAAATATCTACTCTGTTTGCAAAATTAAAAAAAAAATTCTCACTGAGTTAATATTGCAGCCAACGGCGAAAGCTGCAATTATTTTTATTAACTGAATGCAACTGAAAACAAATTTGCACGTACTAGGATAGCTTACATAAGCATTATATTTGAAATATTTTTATTCTCGCAGAACATTAAATTTATATAATGCACAGATTTTAGTGTAAGCGTTTTGCATTATGCACACGTCATTCATTAACTCAACAGACAACAAAATTTGCTTCAGAGAAGAGATTAACGTAAACAAGTCTATTCTATGACAGGTGAACGCACACCTAAGACACGCAATATAGGTTTCTCGCTTCTGCGGTAGTTACTGGATAACGGAGAAATAATCTCAACTCTGCTGTGCAGACAGCATTAATTACAAGATATTTCTGGTATTAAATTGTGGCTTTTGTCCTATTTCAACATGCATTTCTTAATGCATAAATTTGTAAGGAGATTTATGAGTCTAGGTATATCTTTTCTATCACTTTATAGCATGTATACATCAACGTATTTTAAGTTTACGCGTTTAAAATAAAAGATCATATCAAAAAGGCAACTTGAAATTCATTTACTGCACTAAAATGAACATTTTCCACATTAGCTGCTTTGAAATCCTTACACTATTATTTTACCCACAGAAAGAAAGTACTTAAATTCCTTTTGATTTTTGTTTCATGTATAACACACGCTGACGCAGAACTTTCAAAATTCTGTAGAATTTATGTTTTAATAAAATATTTCATTGTAAATTGTGTGAAATGAAATGAATGGTTTATTAAAGTTCTAATATATATATAGTTAAATGTGAAACAAAACCCAAATAACTCCATTCCTTCTCAAAAAAACACACTTAAACAAGATAAGAACCAATTGGAAAGCACTATAACCAGCTAAATCATCAGAGGGAGACTGATGGGCTTGTTACAGGTTTTTAGTCTGGTGTCAGGAGATTTTAAACTATTGTAATGACAGAAATTTTGAAACCCAAGTATCTTGATATATTGCCTGTTTAATATAATTTTGATGTTTAATCTCCGTTTACCAGTTCTCTCCGACTTGCAAAAAGCGTTAAACAATATTAAAATAGAACAGAAACTGAAGGACATAATTCAAACCCGGTTGCTGTACACTCTCAGCCGCAACCTTTAAAAAAATGAACAAAATGAGTCCGTATATCCTCTGTAATCTGAGCCACTCTCCGTTCCAATTAGCATCCAACAGCCCCGTTGCCACATCCATCTGTACGCGTCCAAAAACTGTAATGCAGCACTAGGCTTTAGCTAAGAGATGTCATTTACAAACTGCTGCGGCGCAAAAATAAATACGCAAGTGATACTTGTAATACTTGGACTACATCCCGGGGTTAATGCTATTTTTAAATTGTCTAATATAATAATTAATAAAATTTGAAGGAAAGGTATTATTGTAGAACAACTTAGCAGAAACTAAGTACAGTTGCGAATCCAAAATATAGCTATTGTTACATAGTCGAAAAAATCTTAGTATTTGTCCATTAAAATATTAACAAAAACTTTTTTTTGTGTAAATTTGAGGTCCATTGTGGCAAAGAAACTGTATCAAAATTAAACCTCCGTTTTTATCATAAATATAAATAGATAAAAAGTTATTAAAAAATTCAATTTCAAATCCCCCAAAACAGCAGAATAATAGCCATTATTTGGTTGATTAAGCTTCAAACAAGAGGGATAGATCCTATCTTTGATTTTATTGTAATCACCATTAACAACAAGAATGTCGTCTATGTATCGGAACCCTGAAAAACTTATTGCATTAGAACACATAAAAACATTCATAATAAAAAAGATATAGGTTGGCAGCAGTACTAGTATTACTAGTACCCATACAAATATCTTTAATTTGCCGGTATATTTTATAATTAAAATTGATATAATAATTAAAAAAAATTGGTAATTGTGACAAAACTCTCTATTAATAAAAAATGAAGTTTCTATTTCGAAATCATCAAGAGTATTTAAAAGTGTTTTATAAAGATCATCTATTGGAATATTTGTAAATAAATTTTTAAAATCATAAACTTGCAAACTTGTTATAACCATATTATTTAATTGCTGTGTTAAAGGAAAACTGTTTTTAATAGACCAAAAATATTGCATATAAATAAATTTGCTTTCCATAAAATTATAAATTTTACTCAGTATATTTTGAAAAATGATATTGACTGTTGTACTTGTATTTCTGGTATTACAAATAAATCCGAATGTTATGGGGGTTTTGCGAATTTTGGGAGTAGCAAAGCTATTATATTTATTTACATTAAGTTTTAATTTTTTCGAAAAAGCAGAGAATTTTTTAATTAGTACAGATTTATTATTTTTATATTTTGTATAAACCCCATTTCTGTCTATTTCTTCAGAGATAGTTTCAAAATAGAAAGCTTTACAAATAACAGCAAAATTATTTGAACCCTTGTCCACTGGACAAAAAACTAATCTGCTTTTGTATTTGTTAATTACGTCATTTATTTTTTATTATAATAAAATATTCACCACTCTTATTATTAGCATGTATATTCAAAAAGGAAGTTTTGAAGTTACAGATAAGCCGATTTTTCCAGTCATAGAAGGCTTGTGGCGGTGTGTTGTACTTAAAGCTTAATTTTAAAATAAATTCATTTAATCTGGAAAAATCTCTAGCTAGCAAATGTGGAAAACACTAAGAAAATAACGTGTTAAAATTAGTGCCAAGATCCCCAAGACTCATATTTTTTAATTAATTCTTTCTACAAATAATATATATATATATATATAGTGACATTGTATTATAAAACCCGAAAAAAACCCAGTCCTTGTCAAAAAAACATACAAAACCAAGACAAGAAACATAAAAATACTATAACCAGCTAATTCATCAGATGGAGACTGGTGTGCTTGTTAGTTACAGGTTTCTGGACTGGTGTCAGGAGATTGTGAACTATTGTATTGACAGAATTATTGAAGCTTAAATATCTTGAAATATTGCCTGTTTAATATAATTTTAGTTTAATCAACGGACACCAGTTCTCCCTGACCTGCAAAAAAATTTCAAACATTGTTTTTTCATTTTCTATTCTATTTTAACACTCTTAAAACGTGGCTGCCTTTAACTTCCAGCCGTAACTCTCAAGAAAAATGAACAAACTTAGTCCGAAAACTAGGCTTTAGCGTGCAGATATCATTCGCAAACTACTGCGGACGCAAAAATATATAGGCAAGCCCCACCTGTAACTTTTGGACTATTTCCAGGGGTTTATGTTAGTTTTAAGGTGCCTAGTGTAATAATTAATAAAATTTAAGGGAAAGGCGTTATTGTAAAACAATTTTGCAGTAAGTAGATATAGTTGTGAATCCAAAATATAGCTATTGTTGCATATTCGAAAAAATCTTAGCATTTGTCCAATTAAAATATTAACAAAGATTTTTCTGTGTAGATTTGAGGTCCAGTGTGTCAAACAACTGTATCAAAATTAAAACTGCTTTTTTATCGTAAATATCTATATATAAAAAGTTATTAAAAATGTTCACTTTCAAGTCTAAAAAAACTGCGGAATAATGGCTGTCATTTGCTTGATTAAGCTTTAAACAAGAGGGATAGATCCTATCTTTAATTTTTATTGAAATAGCCATTGACAAGAAGAATGTAGTCTATAAATCTGAATACTGAAAAACTTATTGTATTAGAGGATGTAAAAACATATTCATAATAGAAGAGATATAGGTTGGCTGCAGTACTGGAATAACTAGCACCCATGCCAATACCTTTAGTTTGTCGGTATATTTTGGAATTAAAGTTGATGTAATTATTATTTAAACAGAAATTGGAAATAGTGATAAAAAACTCTATCTACATTAAGTGCAGTTTCTATTTCAAAATCATCAAAAGTATTGAAAAGCGTTTTATAAAGGTCACCTATTGGGATATTTGTAAATAAATTTTCAAAATCATAAACTTACAGACTAGTTATAACCATATTATTTAGTTGCTGTATTAGTGAGAAACTGTTTTTAATAGACCAAAAAATATCGTATGAATAAATTTGCCCTCCAGAAAATTATAAATTTTACTCAATGTATTTTGAAAAATGATGTTAACTGTAGTACTCACTGTATTTCTGGTGTTACAAATAAATCTGAATGTTATGGGGGTTTTGTGAAATTTCAGAGTAGCAAAAAAAATTTGCAAAGCTATTATGTTTATTTATATTTAGTTTTAATTTTTTCGAGAAAGCAGAGAATTTTTTAAGTAGTACAGATTTATTATTTTTATATTTTGTATAGACCCCATTTTTGTCTTTCGTCACTGATAACTTCAAAATAGAAAGCTTTACATATAATAGCAAAATTATTTGAAGCCTTTTCCACTGGACAAAAACAAATCTGTTTTTGTATTTTTTATTTACGTCATTTATTTTTTTATTGTAAACAAAATATTCATCACTCTTAATATTAGCATGTATATTTAAAAAGGAAGTTTTGAAGTTATATTTAAGTCTATATTTCCATTCATAGAATGCCTGAGGTGGTATACTGTAGTTGTAACTTAGTTTTAAAATAAATTCATTTAAGTTATTGTTAAATGTCTTCTCCATGTATTCGATTTTTAATTTAGTGTTTAGTCTATATTTTGTTCCATAGCTCATCATTTTTCTTACAATTTGATCTGTGATGATGTCGAGATTTCCCGTAATTATATGTCCATGTTTTGCATATAAAAATTGGTATCTTTATACTCTTCACAATATCAGAAGACATCTTCTGAAGAGATATTTTTGTAATTAAATAAACGTTGTTCGATAGTATTGGCGTATTTATACGTTGGTATAATTTCACAGCCTTCTAAAGGGAAGCAATCCTTTATATTGTTCAGCATGTTCTGACAATTTAAAAAGTTATAACTGTTTTGTAGAAAATTAATGATTAAATACTCTTATTAATTGCTTTATTTATATTCTTTAATTTAAATGATATTAGGTATATAATAAGTGACTTGAACTGATTGTTGTCAAATTTAAAGTCAGTGCATTGCTTATGGATTTTTTTAATTGTATTGATTTTTAGTTTAAATAATTCATTTTTAACATGAATCATTATATTATCGGAATTAAATTTATTTTGTAATATATCCAGCCATATCTGTGGAATAATATTGCTAATTCTATTAGAATTTTTTCTGGAGCCTCTTTTGCCTCTTTCTATGATTCTGTTGTTAGAAAACTGTGAAAAACAATCATATCTATTTTATCTATATTTATGAAGTTCAGAGATGTATTTAATTCATACGGATATAAAGTTTTGTGTTTAAATATATTCAAATTTTCCTTGTGTAATCTATTATTATAGTCTTCCACACACTCCAAAATACTAATTAAAATATTATCGAAATATTTTTCTAAAATGTAGAATTTCAAAAGAAGCATTTTTGTTAAACCTATTATTAATATTGGAACGATGTAGGTTAATGCGTAGATGTAAAGCCGTACTGGTTTGATCTATGTAGGCCTGTCCTCATGCGACACAATATATTATATATATAACATTGCTTTGTTTACAAAAGGGAATATTGAAGTCCTCTGTTTCAGTAATGCTTGCCTTGACACATGTTTTTCATCTCTTGTCATTGCATTTAATTATAATAAATTCATCTATAACTTTAAATTTTTTTATTGAACGTTTTTTGAGCTTTAATGCTCCATTGCGTAAAAATATTGAAAAGCAGACCCAACAAATATACCCCTAGTTATGGCAAGTAACCAAGCGCCAAAGGGCGGCTAATAGCATTACCTCCATGCTTATATTTATAGAAAGAAGTAAAAAATAAAAAAATTATCACGAAAATAATGAGCGCAGCAACTGCAGCTCTAATATAACTTCTCGCGTTTATAGTGACATTGTATTATTAAACCCGAAAAACCCCAATCCTTGTCAAAAAAAAAAACATACAAAAACAAGACAAGAAACATAAAAATACTATAACCAGCTAATTCATCAGAGGGAGACTGGTGTGCTTGTTAGTTACAGGTTTCTGGACTGGTGTCAGGAGATTGTGAACTATTGTATTGACAGAATTATTGAATATTGTATTGACAGAATTATTGAAGCTTAAATATCTTGAAATATTGCCTGTTTAATACAATTTTAGTTTAATCAACGGACACCAGTTCTCCATGACCTGCAAAAAAAATTTCAAACATTGTTAAATAGAATACAAAATGAAAAACATACTTAAAACGTGGCTGCCTTTAACCCTTTGAGGCGCAACCCTTTCCCAATGCAGAAAAAAGGACAGCCGTTGCCATCGCTCGACTTAACTACCAGCAAGATGGCGGACGATCGAAACGTGTATCGTGATCGAAACGTTCATCGATAGTTAAGTCGAGCGATGGCAACGGATGCCCTTTTTTCAGAGTTGGGCAATCTATTCAGCTGTTCTCGCGTTCTTCCATTTTTCATCATATGCCAGTGCTGTTCAAAATAATCGTGACAATTTTTGACGGGAAAGGACGTGCTAAAAAGTAAAGGATTCATGTGGAGCTATGTCACCTGCAATTATTTTTATAGAAATCAAATCTACTCTTCGTGACTGGCAACAGTCAAAACGTCAGAGTTCGGTGTTTCCAGAGCGGGATCACTGCGCGTTAAAGGGTTAACTTCCAGCCGTAACTCTCAAGAAAAGTGAACAAACTTAGTCCGTGTATCCTGCAATCCCCTCAGGGGGAAGACCTACTCTAGGTCTTTACGGGTGTCGCAATCCCGGGGCCCTAGCGATCTTTCGCTCCTCTTTGTTCTACCCTCCTCTCCTCTTAGCTGTCTCCTTCCTTTTCCCCCTCAGTGTAGTTTCCTCTTTGGAGGTGAGGGCCCCCCCTTAGAAGCTGCGGTCGCCCTGTGCCGTCAGCTTCTATTGGCGGAAAACTACCCACGTGTTAGCCGTGCGTGGAGACCCGTGTCCCCGGAAATGGGGAACCTGGTAATTGAGGGGTGTTCCCGTAGGGGAAATCATCTGAATGGCATTTCCATTGGGACGGGATCAACCTCAACACATTACTTTGGCCTCGGCTTCGGGTAAACGGGAGGTACACAGCGTTCCCCTGTGTATCAACCGGCTGGTGGTACTGACTTGTTCAACTGCTAGGGATCAAGCAATCGGTCTTCTGCTGGGCACGTCGTTAAGGGTGGACGCTGCTTACAGGGATGTACTGTGCGCGTATAGACCCGGCTAGCACTGGTGCAAGTATAAGCATCCCCTTGTTGGGCTCCGTGGTGGGTGGTGCGGCCGGGTCCGAACATCTTTTCTCCAACATGGCTACGAAATTTTCTTCTTCTCCCAATCTACCATCTGAGACAACTATTCTGCAATCAATAAACAAAGAAAACATGGATTCTCAATTTACTAATACAAATGCTCGATTCTTCATCATTCACATAGTTGAAGGTACCTTTCATGAAATATCACCATTCCTTATCCACAAATGTATCACATCCAATGTAGGCGAAGTTAAAAAAGTAAAAAAATTAAGATCTGGAGACCTCCTGGTAGAAGTATCAAACCTTAGACAAGCCTCAAAAATAATGAAAATAAAGAACTTTGGACTAAAATCTGTCACAGTGTCACCCCATACATCCTTAAATACATCCAGAGGAGTCATATCAGAACCCGAACTTTTACACTGCTCTGAATCCGAAATATTAGAAAACCTGAGAGACGAAAGTGTATGCGCAGTTCGTCGAATCACTATTCGTCGCAATAACCAACTCATTAACACTAAACACATAGTCTTAACTTTCCAGTCTCCTACAATTCCATCCCATATCAAAGCGGGCTATTTATTATGCCCTGTTAGACCTTACGTATCAAATCCAATCCGTTGCTTCCAGTGTCAAAAGTTCGGCCATACTAAAACTTCCTGCCGTGGCCAACCTGCATGTGCCCGTTGCGGTACATCTGGCCACGACAGCGACACCTGCAGTGCACCAGCAAAATGTGTTAATTGTAAACAGGACCACCCCTCATATTCAAAATCATGCCCAAAGTGGGTCCTCGAAAAAGAAATCCAGTCAATACGTGCCACACAAAGACTTTCGTACCCTGAAGCTCGTAAAATAATAGAAGCTCGCACACCAAAATCTGGCCTATCCTATGCTGCTGCAGTAAAATCTACCAAATCAATAGCTACTCAGACTGATCCACCAACAAATACTTCCCTTACCAATACCTCCATCAGTAAACAAACAGCACCCAAACAAAATAAATCCTGCTCTATATCCCAGAAAAATCCTCCAAAGAAAAAGATACCAAGCAATAGTTCCACCCAAGTTAGGCCACTGCTCAGTAAAACAGCTTCCTATAAACTAAAATACAATAAATCTAGCATGAAAAAAGTACCTCCACAACCACACATAGATGACTCCATTTTAAACCTAGACCCATCAGAATCAGACATTAGTGATGAAGAATCCATGGAGCAAGAAGAAATTAAACCTCCAGATATCTCTGCAGGGATCACAACTAAGAAGACGCACAATGCCAATAACATCACTTAATAATGGCATTGTTGCTCTCATGGAACTGCCACGGTTTTCAGAATAAAATCGATGACCTTAAAACACTTCTCTATGACCACAATCCCGCCTGCTTTGCTCTTCAAGAAACTTACCTCAAAGCCGATAAAGATCCTACAATTCACAAATATACAATCCTTCGCAAAGACCATGAACTCAGGGACAGGGCCTCTGGTGGAGTGGCCCTGTTAGTCAACAATAACTATCCTTACATAAAAGTCAATTTGAATACAAAACTCCAAGCAGTTGCCGCTCGTGTCAAATTAAAACAGCTAACAACCATCTGCTGCATTTATCTCCCTCCTAATGAAACCATCAGCCAAACATCTCTCAATAACCTTCTTCATCAACTTCCAACACCAGTTATACTCCTTGGTGACATGAATGGCCATAGTCCATTATGGGGCAGCAAAGATACCAATACTAGAGGTGAACAAATAGAACAAATAACAACTGATTTCTCTCTATGTATTATGAATAACGGCGACAATACCTACTTCCATCACCCAACAAAATCCTTTCATGCCATAGACCTTGCCATCTGTTCCCCTTCAATCCTCCCTTTGTATAATTTCTCTGTTTCTGGTGACTTGCATAACAGCGATCACTTTCCGATCATTCTGTCACCTTCATATCAAAATCTCAACCAAACCACTAACATACCCAGATATATTCATGATAAAGCAGACTGGCGGACCTTTACCTTGCTATCCACCATATTGCCAAATATTATTGAAGGCAACATAGACGAAGTGGTTAAGAATGTCACCTCTATCATCATAAATGCAGCTGACGCGAGCATTCCAAAATCCGTCAAAAGCAACCATAGAATTAAAAAACCGTGGTGGAATGAGGCTTGCACCCTAGCCAAAAAACAGCAGAAAAAAGCGTGGGGTAATTTTCGGCGGTACCCCACCACTGAAAATCTTATCAGGTTTAAAAAAGCTCGTGCAAATGCACGCAAGATAAGGAGACGTACCCAGAGAGAATCCTGGATTCAGTACGTCTCCAGTATCTCTCCTTCTACCTCCAGTAAGGAGCTATGGGACAAAACTAAAAAAATCATGGGTATCTATAGTAACCACTCTATATCCTGCCTAACCATCAATAACCAAATTATTTCAGATTCAAAAAGAATTGCACATACCATTGGTCAATCTCTTGCATTCACATCTTGCAGTACCACCTATTCTAGCACATTTCTTCCATATAAGGAACAATCCGAACGCCATAAATAAAACTTCAAAACTTCCTCGAACTTCTCTTACAATAGTCCTTTCACTATGAATGAACTACGCAACAGTTTAAGACAGTCATCAAGCACATCCCCTGGCCCTGATGGTATCACTAATGATATGCTTAAACATCTCTCCTATGATTCTTTAGTTAGTCTTTTGCAGCTATACAATAGAATATGGAATGAGCATGCCTTTCCCTTAGAGTGGCGAAATGCCATAGTCATTCCCATACCCAAACCTGGAAAAGACTCCACTAATCCCAATAACTATCGTCCCATAGCCCTAACTAGTGGTCTGTGCAAACTACTGGAGCGTATGATTAATACTCGTCTAGTATATGTCTTAGAAACTGAGGGCCATATACACCCTCTCCAGAGTGGATTCCGCAAAGGCAGAAGCACAATTGATAACATCTTACATCTAGAAACTCAAATCCGTAACGCATTCTTAAGAAAGAACCACCTTGTGTCAATATTCTTTGATATTGAAAAAGCTTATGACCACACCTGGAGATATGGCATACAGCGTGATCTCTTCAATATGGGCATCCGTGGAAACCTACCTATATTTATCAAAAATTTTCTTTCACTCCGGAACTTCAAAGTACGCATCAAAGACACCCTTTCAGATAACTTTATACAAGAAGAGGGTGTACCACAAGGCTCTGTCCTTAGCGTCACCCTCTTTTCTATAAAAATCAACAATATCCTTAACCAGCTCCCTCCAACAGTACATGGTAGCCTATATGTTGATGATCTACAGATTTCCTGTCAGGGGCAAGACATGCGTTACATAGAACGGCAGCTTCAGACCACTATTAATCGCATCCAAAAATGGTGCAATACTAATGGGTATAATATTTCTGCAGAAAAAACTATATGCACCCACTTCTGCCGGAAGCGCGGGATCCACCCGGATCCAGAACTCTACCTCAATCACACTAAAATCATTTTGAAGGACTCTGTTACATTTTTAGGTCTAACTTTTGACAAAAAACTTACGTTTGCTAATCATATTTCTGACACTCGTAGAAAATGCGAAAAAAAACTCAACATTTTAAAGGTCTTAACCAATACCTCTTGGGGGGCAGAGCGTGATGCTCTGATGCGGATCTACCGAGCTGTCATCCGTTCCAAAATGGACTATGCAAGCTGCGTTTATGGATCGGCTTCCAAATCTATGCTAAAAAAACTTGACACCGTGCATCATACTGCACTACGCATATGCTCTGGGGCCTTTAGGACATCCCCTGTACATAGCCTTTACGTCACCTGTCATGAACCATCTCTCACTCTCATACGCCACAAATTGTCATTGAATACCTATTTTCGCATCTTTTCTCATTCTTCACATCCCTTAAAGGATTCTTTCATAGATACCCAACTGGACCAGTTTTATGCAAATCGCCCTTCCTGCACTCCCCCCTTCGGACTTAGGATCCGTAGGAGTGTAGTCGGTACCCAATTGGAGGATCTTAATGTATCTACTTGTTCATTTCATGAAGTCCCACCATGGACCGAATTGCAGATTCCCTACCTACAACCATTCGAAGGCTTCACAAAACCAAACACTGACCCCGTAATATATAAACAGTTATTTCTAGACCATAAAAGCAAATATCAAAACTTCGAAGAACTGTATACTGACGGCTCAAAATCTCATAATCACGTTGGTTTTGCTTATGTACATCATAATCATTCTTACAACTACACCCTACCTCCGTTTTGTTCCATATTTACAGCCGAATTAATAGCTATTTATGAAAGCCTTCTTTACATCTCGAGAACAAATATCAAACATTTCATCCTTTACTCTGACTCATTAAGTGTCTTGGAGAATCTGAAATCCGGCTCCCTCACTCATAGTTATATTTTGAAAGTCTTACGCATGCACAAGAGACTCGTGGACCGTGGATACATTATCCTCTACTGCTGGGTACCTAGCCATATTGGGATTCCCGGAAATGAAAAAGCAGATTCTTTGGCCAGGCATTCTACCGTCCCATATAACTGTGATCTGCCCTATACGGATATAAAATCTGGCATCTCTTCCCTAACAAAAGGCACTTGGAATCACATATGGGACTGTGAAACCCAAAACAAACTTCACTCTATCCGGCCAGCCCTTACCCACTGGTCCACTCAACCGTACCGCAAGCATGATGTCACTCTCACTCGCCTTCGCATTGGCCATACAAGACTAACCCATAAGTACCTCCTTTTGGGTGAACCTGCTCCTGAATGCCCACATTGTCATACTCAACTTAGCATACATCATCTTTTAACCTCTTGCTCTGCTTTTAATGATCTTTACCAAATATTTTTTAACTCTTCTCATCCCAAACTAGACGACCTATTGGGTGATATCCCACACCATAACTTGTTTGCCTTTCTTCGGCGCACATACATATTTTATTCCGTATGAAATGCCCACTTTAGCCTGACTGGCATCAGGATGGGAGCCCCCATCCATATGCCTTTAGTTTTACCTCTTTTATCTACCTTTGAATTTTACTTGTCTCCTTTATCACCGTTACATTTTAGCTTTTACTAGGTTTTATGACACCTTTTATACTGAACACATCTTTATTTAACTCAACGTCTGGCGCAGTATGTCCTTTCTGGACCTTGTGCCAAAAATACCAACCAACCAACCAACCAACCGTATCCTGCAATCTGAGCCATATTTCATTCCAGTCAGCGTCCGACAGTCCCGTTGCCACATCTATCTGTGCGCGTCCGAAAACTAGGCTTTAGCGTACAGATATTCGCAAACTGCTGTGGACGCAAAAATTTATAGGCAAGCCCTATTGGTTCTTATTCCTATCTCTCTCTCTCCCTATATATATATATATATATATATTTAGCTTTGATCTGGCCGCTTGTTGTTAGACCAGCTATAATCTTTTGATTAACATGACACTTGTTTGAACAAGATCAATTTTATTAACTAAAACGTAAAACCATAACTATAACAAAACAAAAGGGTTACATAACAAAGTAAGAAAGAGCAGCAGCTGCCATGCCGGTGTTTCACCTTATATACTGCAGTTCATCGTTGATGTGCATTTATATCTTGTCAGGTAATCGAAACGGCAGAAACCATTGAGTTTCGGCTACAGGCTGGGTTAGCTTCCTGGATGTTGATAAACCGAATAACCGCAAGTCTGCTTAGCGTTCGTAAACTGAATAACCGTGATCGGCCTCTTCAGGATTCTTAAACTGAGGCGGACGTCTCAGGACTCCCCCTCCAGTCCTTCGGACGGCGACTCCAGGAAACTTACTCGCTTGCCAGACCTCAGTACCATGCCTTGGGTCTTGTTTTTAGGAAGGGTCTTCGATGTCACCTCAGGATTTAGAAAATACGCTGG